>JAODUH010000493.1:0-13609 GCA_027564835.1 Typhlichthys subterraneus | reverse complement strand
CGCTACCTGTTTGTCGGTTCAAGGCTACCGGCCGGTGCTGTGTGTTGATTTACATATTATTTTTGTTGTGATATACATAGCTGAATGAATGCTAAAATGTAGTCAAGGAGTTGATGTTAATGGGGCCTCCCCTTCCCTCAAAGAGTAACTGCACCCTAAAATTAGTTTTTTGAACTATAAACTTCCTGCTATAATAACGCGTATACACACATACTGCCAGTATATATGGAAATACCCTGGCCAAAATATTTCATATAATACTGTATGTACTAAACACACTACACAGTCTTCCAAGTGATGATTTAACCAAGTACTGCCATGCTAACACACACACACACAGATCTGAGCTACAGCTCCAGACTCCACTAACCTCTATGATGTAGTCCTTTGGATCACATGTGGCAAAGGGTCTTTTGAAGAGCAGATAGAACCCTTCAGTATTCTGTCTGCTCTGTAACAGCTGGAAGTCTTGTTGGCTATCTAATGACACGTGGCCTTCACTGTCACTCCATGCGTCCTGGAAGGGGAATCAACACACACACACATACACACACACACACCCATCATTTACAAATCGCTGCTTGACACTCAAAGGCACATCATCATCGGGTTATAGCGCTCTCACAAACACCTTTCTGTACGAGCTCACAAATGCATGTCACAAGAGCGAATAGATTTATTTTAATCAAACTTTAATCTCACCTTGAAATAATAGACAATGGAGATAATAACAGCATTTAAATAATACCCTACAATCAACCTTAGTAAATTGCTCTAGTGGATTTGTATTACTTTAAAAGCTCCAATGAGCAGGCCAGTGTTCCTGAGGATTACTGGTGTGTTCTCCACCGCAGTATAGTACCCACTTCTAACCCAGCATGCATTGCAGCAGCTGGATTCAGGTCTGCACAAAATAACACATCTCTCTTATGCAATATGAAAAGACTACTATATCAACAAAAGCAATCGTTAATGTTGTGATGTGTCACTTTCCAGTTCAGGTCAACGCCTACAATGGTAAGTGGTCCCAGTATGAAAGCATATGGGAAAGTTCAAGGAGGGTATTTAGCTGTAGATCGGCCACTGCTGTTCAATGCAATATGTCTTACAGCCAGTTTGACTCACATTTCTGTGAATGTCTCACCTAAACAAAAAAAAAATAGAATGAGCATTTTATTGCCTAAAACAGTCCAAACTTTATTTGAAAAGGCTGATAGTGTCACTTTAATAATATATGCTTACTGGATATGGGTGGTGTGTATTTGTGGAGTGATTTAATTTGTATCTGTGCGCAGACTGATATACAGCTGTTTTCAAAGACCTGGATTCAGCCTAGTATACAACTAAAGAAAACCTTCAGCGAAGATAACCATTGAAAAAAGGTGTTAGTCCAAGGCTAGGCTTAATCCATGTGTGTGAAACTAGCCCATATGGTTAGCCATTTAGCTAACATCGCTATCTATATGTGCATTTCCAAACTTCCCCGTGTGGGACTGGCTTGATGGGTGCAGTAGATGTGTGTGGTTGCGTCAATATTCTTAGATGTGAATTGAAGCAGGCATTTTTATTCTAAATTATCTTGAAAATTAATTATTTAAAGACATTGGCTAATGATCATGACAGCCTACATCTGTAATATGTGCAGCAGTATCAAAAAAAAAGTATTAATGCATCAATCGCAACATTACTTGGTGGTAAAGAAGGCACTTGATCTGTTGCGTTGTGGAGGTGCTACAGAACTGTACTGTGGTAGAGGGTAGAAACATGAACACAAGGAGATATTTCTGTGAGGCTGTTATTGAAGAGGAGGGCAGGGTACAGAAGAGAACAATTGGTCCAGCTATAAATGGAGGCGTTGTGAGGTGTGAAGGAGATTATTGTTAGACTTGAGAGACCCATCTCTCCTGCGCTGCTTGCGAGGGGGACCACAGAGGGAGGAATACACCCTTCCAGGACGGTTAGGATGCAGTAGTGTCATCCAGAGCCATGTAAAGAGACAGTTGCGTCATCTGTGTTGGAGCCTCCCGAGCCACAAAATAGTTCCCGGAAGATAGCCTAAATATTAAAAGTACAGTATACATTCTAGTTTAAATGTAAATCGGTGCATTTATTGACTACTAATTACAAAAAAAAAAAAATTATATATATATATATATATATCTCAGTGTGCATGTATGTACTGTATGTATGTGTAACATCCCCTTGGTCTCGCCGGTGTGGTACGGCCGGTGGCAGGACTGCCCGCATCCCCAGCGCCTCACACCCACTTGTGCGATCAGCCGATTGCCTTCAGCCGTGTGGGTGTGAGGGCATATAGGCTGGTGACTGCTGGGAAGGGGTGTGGGTTATTGATCATGTTTTCCGGTCATGTCAGGTTATGTGACTGTGCACAGCTTTTAATTCATTGAGTTTGTGTTCGTTGTTTAAGTTCTTTCGGTTCTATTAAAGGACGAGCTGTGTGGCTCATTGCTCTGGTATCAGTGTGACTTTTCGTCTTTTTGTTTGTTTGCACTCGCCTCGCCGTCCCGGCGTTACAGTATCTGTATACTACCGGTCAAAAGTTTTAGAACACCAACTTTTTTTCAAGTTTTTCTTGAAATGTAAGCAGTTAGCAGTAGTTTAGGTTTCGGGGGGGGGGGGGGGTAGAAGTCCAAACGCCTACTGCACCTACACCTACTCGGAACGATCGGCGATTACGCCCTGACCAGAAGCGTAATGTAATCACGACGGGCCCAGGTGCAAAACAAATGTCAGGGCCCTATCTGCATCTAGGCTATAGGAAAATATCCAACAGGACACTATTTACCCTACAATTATAGGTAGATTACTGGAGATGGATTTCTAAAAAAAACAACACTGCTGTTTGTGATGGTATGTTAGTGAAATACAATAGGACTACTGACTGCCTTGCATATCACTGTCAGCGTGTAATCATATTCACCTAGTGGAAGATAGAAATCTGACAATGAAAAGTCTTAAATTTCATGTTATAATATTGCTTTTAAAATGGAGCCCACAATATAATCTATATATATATATATATAATATATATATAATATATATAATGCAACACACAGATTGATAGTATTGAAATAATTATATGGTTTTAGTTTGGTGATAATATGTTTATGACCTGCAGACCTTAGCCTAAAAAAATTTGAGAATTGAGAGTAAAGTTATTATAGGTCCTATAACTTAATTCAATTGATGTAGTAGTCCTTAAAATCTGCTAAAACAATAGCTATACTCAAACGGACTAAGCTCTTTTAACAATGAGTAAGGTTTAATGTAAACACTCAAGTCACTCCAAATTTCATTACCATAAGTTATGTTAACTTAATTCAATTCATTGAGAGGTGCTAACAGGTTTTACAGTGTAATAAATTGGCTCAAATTATTGTGAAGCCTAACTATAGGCTACTTGATTACTTAAGGTAATTAAGGTAGGCTATGATATAATCTTTTTACGGCAGCGGCCTATAGCTATTCGTCTGAAATGTTAATAAAATGCAAGGCAAACCTGATGCTAAACATAATAGTCTATATAGCCTAAACCATGTTAATAAAAGACACATCTTACCCCAAAGTAGCTCTTGGCTCCGTCGTCCCAGAGCACGGCCAGGTCGGCGTTGGTCAGCTCCCCGCGGTCCGACATGCCCAGGACCACGCCGTGCGTGAGCTCTGCCACCCTCAGCTCCAGGTAGACCTCCCGGTTGGTGTAGCTCACGTTCCACGCCAGCTGCAGCTGCCCGCGGGCGTCCAGAGGCACTCGAAAGGGCATGGGCAGCGGAGGGAGCGGTTGGGCTTTGGACGGGGCGTCCGGCGGGTTCATCATGGCGATGGTGGGCGCATGGTAGGACGCCACTAAAATCACCACCAAGGTCGCCAGAGCGGTTAAGTACACGACGGTGATGTCTTGCAGGCGGAGATTCCTGAGGATGCTCATGGTTCAAATGGTGCCCGTTTTTTAATCCTCACGACCAATGAGAGACAATGAGAGTGTAAAAAGATTGTAGGCTATAGTGTTGTCTATATTTGTCCCACCTCTCAACAACTCGCTGTTGTGTCGCTGTCCTTTTGATGTCTACAAGCAGAATCCCTGCTGTGGTGTTTTGTGAGTTTCACCAACCCACAGGCTTCCTCGGCATACTGTAACCTGCCCCCAGTAACGAACCGGTTCAGGGACGGACTTTATTGGATTCGCAATTTACCAGGCCCTAGCCTACTCATCATTGGCTATAAAATAATATTTTACAACGATCTTTAAAAAAGCAGGGTTAAAACAAAGGTAATAACGCAATACTCTGTTCAAGTATCCATCGCCATGCACTTGAGTTAATTCTTGCTATGCGACCGTTATTTGCCTCACCTGTGTTTTATGTTTCTATTTTTCTCTGTCTTCTTTGCGGTGATATGATGTCTCTTCTGTTCTGTGTCCCCAGCTCTCTTCTCTCTGCTTTTTAAGAGAGCCATCCCTCGGTGGTTGTCTGTCTCTATCCACCCTAATGGCATTAGGTTTGTTGAGCAAAATTGGATTGTTTTCCTTAAGGCCCCGGGGTCAAGCACGAATGTGCACATCTGCCAGCTCCTAATTGATCCAAATTGAACCATGGACATTATCAATGAGAATCAATGTGGCTTAACTGAAGTTTATTGGACTGTCCATTTTCCCTCTCAGCTGTGGAAGTTTTTTTTATAAAATAAAAAAAAAAGTATGAAAGAAATTATGTTAATTTTAACTTACTTTTCACTGAGTAAGCTATATCTTTATACTGTAATGTGTGTTCATGTTCTGGTTTTTGGAGCATTTTTGTACATTTTCGCCAGACAAGCTTTAAAGGTATTGTCAGCTATTGTAAAATAATTGTAGATAATAGACTTCTTGTAAAATTCACCAATTTTCTCCTCACATTTCTTACTTTTCACTGAGTAAGCTATATCTTTATACTGTAATATGTGTTCATGTTCTGGTTTTTGGAGCATTTTTGTACATTTTTGCCAGACAAGCTTTAAAGGTATTGTCAGCTATTGTAAAATAATTGTAGATAATAGACTTCTTGTAAAATTCATCAATTTTCTCCTCACATTTCGCGATCTTATCGTTCTCCCTGCGCGCTGAAAAAATGATCCAGTACTTACCAACAGCCCTGGCTATGTAAATACGAACATAAGCAAAAGTAACAAACACTGCTCACAACAAAAACAACAACAACAATTCCCTTGACTTTGCAATGTGTTACAATGTGTGGGGTGGTGGAGTTTCTGAGGGAATTTGTTTTTATTTGATTTGTTTCGTTCTCAAGAATGACTAACCCTGCTTTTAATTTAATGGCAGCAAACAAGTCTTCGACTTCACACTGCATATAGTGTATAATACATGCACTGAAACTAAACTTGTACAGCTCAGAGACAGTGGCAGGATACACTATCGATAATAACACAACAATAACACACTTTAGGTCCTGAAGAATGTGGTGAGGTGCAATACAGTATATAGTTCAGTCAGGACCACTGTTAGTCAAAAAATAAAGTATTTTATTTGCATTGCTCTTTGGCTCTGTTCTGGGAGCTCCCTGCCCTTCCATGCACACACATGCCTGCCCAAGGCAGGCAGAGCAGCAAAAAACAAATGTATGTTTGTATGTAAGCATCGTGTCTATAGCTATATAAAGGGGACAGGATGGTCTAGTGGTCTGGGTGTAAGGCTACCAGCTGGAAGGTTGTGGCATCAAACCCCGGTGTTGCCCTACCTGTAAGTATCCTTGAGCAAGATGCCTAACCCCCTATACCCCCCAACTGCTCCTGGTGGTTGGTCACATGGCAGCAATCACCATCTGTGAATTAATGTGAGGCAATATACTATATGTAGTGCTTTGAGTAACTGGAAAGGTTAGAAAAGCACTATATAAATGCAATTAATTATTATTATATGGGCGTGGTTTTCCAATCAGCGTCGTGTTTATAGCTATACATGCGTGGTTATACAGCGAAGACGACCAGATGGTTCATCCAATCAACTGCCAAGTATTTGTTTAGTAATAGTAAGTGCAGCAATTCACAAACAGTTTAAATGTATGGCTCACCAGATTGTGACAATTCCTCTGGAATGTCAGGTTAACAGAACAGAGCAAGCATCAAATGACAAAATACTTCAAGACAGACACATTTTAAAAGGGGGGCTTGGGGAGGAATAGGTGCCTTTTATGATTTGGCCAATGCATGTAAAGGAAGGATCAGATGGTCTGATTGAGATAATCTAGGATAATTTAGAGAAAATCTAGGATAAAATTGAGAAAATACAGGATAATTCTGAGAAAATCTAGGATAAAATTGAGATAATCTATGATAGTTTTGAGATAATCTAGGATACAATTTAGATAATATAGGATAACATTTATATAATCAATGATAATTTTGAGATAATCTAGGATAACATTTAGATAATCTTAAATCATTTTGAGATAATATAATTTTGAGATAATATAGGATAAAACTGAGATAATCAGCGTCATACTGATAGCTATGGGCGGTGTCGAAGAATGAAGAAGGACGGCTCCCCAGATGGACTTGTCTGTCTAACAATGACGTGTCACGTTAATGCTTTGCACCTTAATGTGACCGACAGTCAATTTAACATGTTTTCACTGTGACTGATATAGCAATGATACATGGGTCTCCTCCACCCTCATCTGTCTGATGCAAGTCGTCCACGGAGCTTCAACAAAGCGTTAAGACATTAGGTCCTGTTTAAAGCCACAACCTGGGGCCACAGCAGAGCTAATGAAATTGTCAATTGTGCTTTTCAAGCAAGATGCATAGTTGCCTTCCACTTGACATAAAAGAGCGAGTGTACATACGTGTGCATGTGCTCGTCATTCAAGTGAATGGAAAAAATATCAGAAAATGTCCTGGGTATGTTTGTGAATACCTTGTCATCTAGAAGGACTTTTGTATTTTTGTGTTTGTCTCTGAGTCTGTGTGTGTGTGTGTGTGTGTACGCGAGCACCAAAGGGTTCTAATCGCCACAGCCCAGTTTTCTTGGTCACTCTTCAGACGTCCACTAAGATGCTTCACACGTAGAAAGGGCTAGAGCCAGTTGGCCAGCGGTATGCTAGCACTGTGCTGTGCATGTACGTGCCGCACGTAACGTCAAGGCAGTGTGTGAGGGGAAGGAGGGGAAGGGGGCGTGGCCATATCTTCAGCCGGGGAGGGGGGGGGGCACGCCCCCTCATCCGACCCTTCCCGGCCACAGCAGAGGCGCGAGCAGCAGCGGACATTAGTAATGTGGTGTGGGCTAATGTAATAAAGAGCCCTGCACAGAGCCCCTGGGGGAGTGGGGGGGGGAGTGGGGTGGAGAGACAGCTGTCTGTCTGCTCTCTCAGACACATTGTAGTCATCAGGACAGTGGTTGTGAAAGTGGGGGATCTTTATTACTGCTATTATTTTATATTTGGTTTATTAGTTTTGTATTTTAGTTATTATCGTAGCCAGGTTGTATCAGTGATATGCTGTAAACTCTCTCTCTCTCTCTCTCTCTCTCTCTCTCTCAAAATCGGTGCTGTGAATGCGTCACAACAGAACACAGCAGAAAGGAAACGGAGAGAACATTGAGAGACATCGAGATATGGAGAGATTGTGTGTGTTTGTGCATGTGTGCCATTGGTTTGTGGCTGTGCTTGCATATGCAAGTGTCCTGTTTGGGTGTGTATATAGGCGTATGTATGTATGCATGTATGTATGTATATGTTTGTTTGTTTGTTTTTTTGTGTGTTCATGACTATGTATTTTCTTATATATGATGGAGATTAGGATGTGTGTGTGTGTTGGGTGGAGGGTGGGTAGGGGGTGATAGCCTGGGGGTCTAACTGACATTATCCTCCCTGCAACGGTACAGATACTGCTTCTGAAACCTTCCCACAATGCACTTCTCTCAGATTGGAACAAATTACTGTTTTTTTTTCTTCGATTGCTTACACACTAAAAGTTTATAAAACATACAGTTAGTGAAACCTTCCACAGCAAAACCCTCAGCCTCACACATTTTGCAAAACACTAAACACACAAAATCTACATTAGACACAGACGTCTAACACAATGTCACTTCTTTGCGATTTCAAAGCACTGCCTTCCAAAATACCACACCTAGGAAACGATTGATAAAAAAATGTTTTCCTCACTGTCTTGTGAGAGAGGACATAGCCTGTGATTTGGCCAGATCCAACTAGGCAAAGAAATTATGCTTTGTGTTGTTATTTATACTGTAACTTATTATTTCGCATGTAACACTCACCATTCAATTTATGTGATGAAGTTCAGTCGAACGTGAAAAAGTTTGCACAAAGTTTGCACTTCCTGAGTGGGCTCCTCTAATTAAAAGAATAAGTAATACATACATACATTGGCTAGATGTACTGTACACATAATTTAACACAAAAAACTGAAGCAAATGTTGGCCATTATATAGATATAATTTTATAAACAATATACACAGGCCATTATACAACAGGGTAGAATCATAGTAGAATTCAAATGAGGATGTAGGCGATTTGACCAGAGGTGGCCAGCATCATGAGGAGATGATTTAGGGGGAAAAAATAATTAAATAAATAAATAAATAAATAGTCTAACTACTAGCTACAATACAGCGAGGTAACGTCCCAGCTAGGTATTTCACAAAGACATTGTAAATATGGCCTATGAGGGATATTCTTCCAGGGCAGAGTTAAATTTAGACTGGTGATGGCCTTGGTATAAAAACTGCTTAATAGACTAGTGGAAAGATATTTGCACTGTAGAGCAATATGAGATAATAAATGCAACAGATGATGTGAGGAAAGTATGACTGGGACAAACAGAAAGACATACGATACAATACTGTATGATGAATAATGCACATTTCACAAATACAAATCACAAGTGCTTCACAATAAAATGAAATACATAAAATAAAAGATAAAAGAATACAAAGGAATAACAGATACATTAGAGAGGAAACAGATGCACACACGCAGGGTATTCCAGTATCTCAAAATGAGTGGTCTTTCCCAAGTGTCTCGGTTATAGATGTCCGTCATGTTTAAAGTGGTTTTATAGCTGGTCAGAATGGGGGTGAACGTTCTAGACAATTGTGAAGGTTGCTTTGCTGTGATAAAACCACGCACGCACGCACGCACGCACACACACACACTCACAATGAAGGCACATGATTGGTTGGCTGAGTACAGGAAGTGGACTTTTTTCTGGATCCACAGATCTTACTTTGCCAACGCACACCTTCACATACTGTCTTTTATTCATCTGATTCAGATCATTTATGATTATGTTTAACCTAGTTAAAAAGTATATAAAACGAAAAGCAAATTTCAAGTAAAACTTACATTGGCGAATTAGTCTATTACACTCTAACATAATGTATGTTCAGGTGGCCTGCCGCCTTACCATAATAAGACATAAACTAAATATACAGTAGCATCCATTCCTATACTTAACAGAAAAACGTGTAAAACAAGACACCGTGATTCCTGTACAGCGTCCTATAAAGACCGTTTAGCCTATATATCTCAGTGATGAAAGCGCCAAATCTCCCTCCTCGTACCTCTTGGTTTTGGCTGCATACACACGGCCTCGTATCTCCCCTCCACACGGAAATAAACGTTTAATTTGGCGATAGGGACGATTTAAACCATCCACCACACCGCTTTCGTTAAGCCATTGCCAGCCAGTTTATCGTATGGTCTGACCACACCACACAGTTTGTTCGACGAAGTAGAGGAGAGAGCAGAAACGCGCATAGGAGACTGACGGGGAGGAAATTGAGGAGAGGTGGCTTTCAAAGCCCTACGTCCATTAGTTTTTTTTCCCATCGTTTTTACTGGAATCGGTGACGGAGAGCTGGAGGCAGAATATCTGACCTCCACCCTCGTGGAATGGTGAGAACTGGTTGTTGAAATGGAGCTGTCGAGATTTGTTCGCGTTGCCTTTCTTCCATAACACACGCTGCTGTTCGTGTAGGAGGGTTTTATTCTGGGGTAGGGTCTGCCTACCGTATTTTCTCTGTTTTCTGCTGGTGGAACAAGTAGGCTATAAGATATCAGCAGATGTGGACTGTGCGGAAATGTGCTTCGTCTTTCTGAATACATCATTCAGAAGCTTTGGACACAGATTCTCAAATGATCCCCTATAGCGGTTTAGGACTGTTTGCGCGTTCTGGGTCTTTAAATATGTGTTAAATATCGTGAATGTGTGGTTGAAAAGTAGACCCAAAAATACGCGCAAATATTCCGAGGAAGCGTCCGTTTTTGTGAGTTGGATTCTCTCCAATCCAGAATACGATTTCTTGGACAACCTGTTTAGCTGTGTGCGTTTCAGCTGGTCTGCTGTGCTAGGTTGGCACTTTGTGTGGTTACTTGATGATCTGAAGAAAAGCTCCCACAGTAGAAGTGACCTGCTAAACTCATATTACCTCTGAAGGTAAGGACTACTCATCCCGAATTGCGTCTATGGGCTTATCTTCCATTTCTGTTTGCATTAAACACATCTGTCTGCTCGCCTGAGGGGCATATGGTGTTCTCCATGGTAGACATTGACATTCATTTTTTTAGAGAGAGCGAGATGAGGAAAGGAGGGGGAAGGAAAAGTTAGGATACAGAGTAGGCTCACAGTAGTTTCATTTATGGGAGCCTGTTTTCAGCACCAGGGACAGCTGCCTATATGCAGTTTAACTTTACTCTGTACGTTGCGGTATTAGTGATTCTTTCACCCTAAATATAGTGTTTGAATTCTTGAATAGGCTAGGTGCAGTTAAGTAATGATAGATAGATAGATAGATAGATAGATAGATAGATAGATAGATAACATCCAAAATAATACAAATAAAATATGCAACTGCTTTTCTATGTACTGGGGCCATTTTTCTCTCAAAGGAAACGTGGGATTTGCCAACATGGTCAGTTTTAGGCTATAAAGTGTTGATTTTGATTACAATTAATCACATACAGCACATCAGGAATCTGCTCCCAGCTAACAGAATTAATACATTATTTCAAAATACTCTTAACCCCGGGTATTTACATTGCGGCATACCTAAAGTTACTTCACCCCAACATGGCAGAGAGGCCCGATTGACATTAATGTTAACTACAATGACAAAACGATTGGGTGAAAAGTACAGTTGGAAACATGCCAGGTCATAGAGTGAGTTATAACTAGAGCCATTTTCAGACCATAAAATCCAGATGTTTTATAAAAACGGGAATTTCGTCAATATTACCACCACATTGATGTGTCTCATCACAGTTCTATCCAACTACTGAGTTTACAGCTCAGAAACCCCATTTCAGGATGCAGTTACTCTTTAATGTAACACAAACCATATTCCAATCCTTATTTTTGATATGACTCACAGTGTTATTCCTAAAACAGTGGCCCTCCAACTTATTGTTGATGATCTTCTTTACGTTAGGGACCGTATTTGTCGACCAGCCACTTTGGCCAGTATGGGCTGTTTAATCCGAGAATTAATTTCAGTCCATGTTCTGCCTCTTGTGCTCACCACGTTGACGGTTTACCTGCATGGAACCAATGCCCGCTCAAAATACGACGTGTCAGAACTACTCGGACTACTTTGCTGATGTTGGAACAACCTTTATCCCCTTGGAGATCCGTTTTTAAAGGCATGCGCACACACACACACACACACACACACACGTACGCACGTGTGTGTATTTGGCAAACACACATAGACGTTACAGTTTAAATCCAACACATTTCTTTTATTCAAATATATAATCTTTACAGAAATGCGTTTGTCGCAAACATTTGCCAAATCTGAACATGCCTCAGATGTGACGTGCAGCTGTTTTCAATAAAACTATAAACAAACTGCATTTACAGTATATAACGGTTTTCCAACCTTTCGACCACTCAAGGCACTGTGCAGTATCGTCTCATGTTCACCCAGCGGGGCTTCGAACCAGCGACTCCTCGATCACCTGAAGACCTAGTCTCAGCCCCTTCCGTCTATCAGAAGACCTAGTCTCAGCCCCTTCCACTCATCAGCAATATGTCACAATAACAACTTTGTGCTGAACGTCTGATACCCTAAAGACCAACTTTCCGGGCGTGAGGAAGTCGAAGTCGATTTTCAGTGAGCCTATAAGCTTGCATCGTACATACCTACATCGTATTATACACCTGACCCTGTTTTACTTTAAAGTGAGCCCCATGGGTTCACCTTTCACATGTTATCTCAGGCTCTTCGTGCTAAACGTTTGATACATGTACCTCCGTCAGCATGTCGACACCATCAGGAAGCGGGGCAGTAGTAGATCCTCATTGGCCGTTAGCTTATGTCACTCACACAAGATTCTGGCACAATGCCAGTGCACTGCTTTATTCATTCATTTAACTATTTCCGTTTAAGCGGTAACAATAGCATACTGCTTTTGAATGGATTTGTAAGACGTGCAAACAGCCAGACTCGTGTCACTTTGTCTCCCAACTAAATTCTTAGTATAATGTCTGACTCGGTCAATGGGTTGGCCGTCGTGCATGTCAATCACACCAGGCCAGACCAGCACATGCTATTGACTCACTGCAGACATGTAGAACAAGCTATACTGTCATGTTGCATGTAGATTTGTGATTGTGTGTGTGCGTGTGTCTGCGTGTGTGTGCGCGTGTGTGTATGTGTGTGTGTCCGCGCGTTGCTATGCACACACTGTGAGATTGACAGACACACTCAACTTTAAAAAAAAAAAAAAAAACAGTACTGAAATGTCAGTCTTTAATCTCCCATTACCATAGTAACCGACGGCCTGTTTGGTCTCCTCCTGAACAATGTCCGCTAACAGCCAAGCTGTTGTAGACCTCTACCTATTCCCACGCGGCTATACTGGATATGCTCTCTATATGTTTTTCTAGTCTCCCGTTCCATCAGCCCTGGTCTTTGCCAGCATGTGCTTGAGATATATTTTGTGTGTATATTGTATTTTTTACATTGCATTGCAGTTGTATGCATACTGTACGATGCAGGTGCACATAGTTTGTTGTTGGTTTGTTGTGATGTCTTAGATAAGTTGGTGTGTACAGTAGGCCTGCACACGTTCACATGATTACATGTCATATTAACCTAAACGTACATAGTTTGCACCGCTATAGAATAGAACCTTGCCTATTTGCCTAAAATGCATTTTAAGCCAATTATCAGTGAAGCAGTCCTCATGTCTTCTACAAAGGCTAACATGGAAAACATGTCTGTGATGAACGATGAACACTTTTACCCCCTGGTTTGTGTGTGTGTGTGTGTGTGACATACATGCATGTGTCCTTGTTTTAGCCACATCCCCAGTCTTGTGACAGATTCAACAGTGTGCCATGTATTAGTGGCATCCCGTGTTGTCACACGCCTTTATCCTATGCAAATGTCATATTCACTTGACTTAAAGCCTACAGTATGCCGCGTGTGTGTGGGTCTCAGACAGGCATGCTGTGTGGTTCAGATATGTTTAAACCATGGGCCTGAAATGATCAACCCACCAGAGAGAGAGAGAGAGAGAGAGAGAGAGAGAGAGAGAGAGAGAGAGAGAGAGAGAGAGAGAGAGAGAGAGAG
>JAODUH010000492.1:0-13609 GCA_027564835.1 Typhlichthys subterraneus | reverse complement strand
GACATACAGGGATTGTATTGCCCTTAAAAGGGACCCCCTCACCCCATACTCCTGCAGCACCTCCCACAGTATCTCCCATTTGTCTTCACTAGATCCACAAAGCACACGTAGACCGGAAGGGCATAATCCCAGGCCCCCTCCAGGATCATTGCGAGAGTAAAGAGCTGGTCCATTGTTCCACGACCAGGACGGAATCCGCATTGTTGTTCTTCAATCTGAGTTTTGACAACTGGCCGAGCCCTCCTCTCCAGCACCTTGGAGTAGATTTTACCAGGGAGGCTGAGTAGTGTGATACCCCTGTAATTGGCACACACCCTCTGGTCCCCCTTTTTGAAGAGGGGAACCACCACCCCAGTCTGCATCTCCTTTGGCACTGTCCCCGACTTCCACGCGATGTTAAAGAGACTTGTCATCCAAGACATCCCCTTCACATCCAAATCTTTTAGCATTTATGGACATATCTCATTAACCCCTGGGGCTTTGCCATTGTGGAGTTGTTTGACTACCTCAGTGACCTCAGTGAAATTGATGATCCCTCATCAGCCTCCAGCTCTGTCTCTATCACAGACAGCGTGCCAGTCGGAGGGGGCCGTTCCTCCAAATTACACCTCTCCAGGTGTCTCCATCATTGCCCACGTGCGCGTTTAAGTCTCCCAGTAGAACTTTGGAGTCCCCTACTGGAGCCCCATACAGGACTCCATTCAGGGTCTCCAAACTGCTGTTCGGTGCATAGGCACTGACAACAGTCAGAGTTTTCCCCCCCACAACCCGTAGGTGCAGGAAGGCGACCCTCCCGCCTACCGGGGTGAACTCCAACATAGCCGCACTCAGCCAGGGACTTCCAGAGTAGAATAAAGTCCAACCTTATCCAGGAGAACGGTTCCAGAACCAAGACTGTGCGTAGAGGTAAGCCCCACCAGATCTAAATGGTAGCGCTCCACCTGCTGCACAAATTCTGGCTCCTTCCCCCACAGTGAGTTGACATTCCAAGTCCCCAGAGCCAGCCTCTGCAGCCCTGGTCTGGGCCGTCGAGATCCCTGACCTTCGCTGCCTCCTGATTGACAGCACACCCGACCCCTACGGTTCCTCCCACGAGTGGTGGGCCCATACAGTAGGATGAAGAGGAGGATGGTGCCAAGTTTCTTCTTCAGGCTGTGCCCGGCTGGGCTCCGTGGCAAACCCAGCGACCAGGCACTCGCCCACGAACCTTCCCTCTGGGCCTGGCTCCAGAAGGGGGCCCCGGGCTTCCTCCGGGCAGAGTAACCTCTCCTATTAAATTATCTTCCATAAGCGTCTTCTGAACCATTCTTTGTCTGGGACCTCCCATGAGACCAGTTTGTTTTGGGAGACCCTACCAGGAGCACAAGGCTCCAGACAACACTACTCTCAGGATCATAGGGACACACAACCCTCTCCACCATGATAAGGTGATAGTTCCCGGAGAGAACCATATAATCATAAACAAATACAACTGAAAATGAAATATATACTTTAAAAGTATTAGTTATTCAACAATCATTTATACTCTTTTTTTTTTTTATTTCCACAAATCTTTCAACAGTCTAAATTCAACAAACTGTTATCATGACCTATTTTAATGCACACAGCATGTAAAATGCAAACATTCAATTATCTGTAGAATTATCTGTTGGCATTAGTTGCTTATAGGAGTTGTGGGTGGCTATCATAACCTCTTATAAAATGCTTGCATGCATGTATTCATGCATGGACCAGCAAACTCTCTGCAATTTATCATTTAAAGACTATCTGTTTCACTGCTGGTGTTTACTTCACGGTCATCAGTGGAGGAGAATAGCCTCTTGTTCTGCACTGCCAAGGTGCCCGTCTGCAAGTGTCCGGCACAGGTAGCTACCCACAGCATCTGTGACGTGTGGAGCATTTCAAATGGACTGGGAAATGTCAAACAATGTAAAACTATCCCCATGTGGAGTCTTAGGTGAAAAAACTAAATGTCAAGCACTAGAGATTAAAACATGCATCAAATGGACAGAGGATGCCGAGTCAGGGAATATTGCTGAGGTATAGATAGAGGAGCTTGTAGAAATTGTAGAGGAATATTATAAATTGGAAGTAACTAATACTTTTGTTTCAGTACTATACAATATGCAGCATTGCGGTCACATAGGTCCTGACATCTGTATTTTGTTTCCAGGAGAATGTGATGGAAGTCTCAAAGTTGACCATGAATAACTTTACCTCTGTTTTTTGAAAAACTACCTGAAAGAATTTTGCCTTCCGGTCCTCTTACAGTGTTACTAATAGGTGGGCAGGGATGGGCAAATTTAATTTTTAGCAAACCTTGTTCTACCACATAATTCTGGCTATGGGCATTCTGCCACAACAGTCTGGCTCCGTAGACTATACAAAACCCAACTATTGTGGTAAAATTCTTAGTGTAGCCCATTTTCCAATGGCATGCTATTTAATTGAGGTAAGCAAGGCAAACAAGTACTGCTGATTTTCTTTTGCAGCATTTTGTTATTTTGTGAACTGTTTACCACTATCCCATTACCGTTTAGACAAAGTATCTTTAAACCTTGCAAGATAGCAATTTTTTTATACGTTTCTGATTTTTGTCATCTGTAACATACTATAAACACTTTTCTGTAAAGTGCAATGCCATTTACCATATAGTACGCCCCCATTGCAATATTGACAATGTTATTCCCAATGTTTAATCAATGTTGTCATTATCTCAATGTTATCTCCAAAGTTTTGTAGAAACTTTTGTAGGATTCTTTGGCAAAATTATGCAAATACATTAAATCAGGTTATGTTTTGTTCACCATCACCATAAACTCCATGTTTGTGGTAGAGACAATTGAGGGATTCACTAAGATCAGAGAGAAGCAGGCAGGCCCAGCAGTTGAAAAGAAAGATGAGGACAAAAATAAAAACTGTAGATGTATTTCTGGACCATGGTATTTTAAGTCTGCATATGGCCCTGCTCGTGACATGGATGTGATGGATCTAATGCTGGGTTCACATGGAACATGGCAGACGGCAAACCAGAGATTGCAGACCTCATATAACAACACAGATAACAACACACATTCATTTTACTTCGTCAATATAAGGAGAAGTAAACCTTTGGTTACATAAAGGCTGTGCAACATGGTAACGCAGCTGCGGCATCAGTGTTGTTGTTTTTTTAACTAGTGAATGGCCTTGCTAGTCATGATGTCAACTGTAGAGTAACAGTGACACATATGATCGTGCACTAAGCCACAAATGTACATTTCATCACTGGTGTTACCAGATGAACAGTGGAATCTCATAAATATTCTAGTTAAAACGCCTGAAGATGATCATTCATACAACTTAATGCTCCCACTGAGAATTAAATCACATATTGAAACAGGTGAAACAATATGTCTAAGTCATACTGTATCTCCTACTGAGATCATTAAGTACATTCCCAGCTAGATCTCCATGGCAACTTATATAAACTGTGGTGTGGAAAAGGTTATGTTAATAATTATGTACAGTATAATTCAGAGACATATATGGATAATTTACATTTGTTAGAGTATGCCTTTTCAAAGTTGCAGAAACATGCATTAGTTGCTGCATATTGTATTAAATACATGTTTACAGTATATGTATTTGATATAGTGAAATAGATGCTTTTCCCATAATAACGTTCAATTTACAGAATGTTTTTGGCAATGGAAATTCCTCTTACTATATTTTGAGTTTTATATCAGTTTACGGATTTTTATATAATCTTATATACTGTACAGTACATTGGGCTATTTAGTCCCATCTACCTACCTTTAATGGATCTCATAACTATGTTATTACTGTAAATAACCTTTCCTGACTGTGGAAATTTACACAATGACTATAGCCTACACACATGTAAGGAACATGGCATCATGTTCCTTACATAAAAGATAAAAAATGTTTTTTTTTTTGTTTAAAAAAACAAAAAACTAAAACATTTGTTGACCAACCAACAAATACGGTTGAGCTTATTTTTGATTTGGCAAACACATTTTAATTGAAATTTGCTACTGCAAAATAAGGAATTGTGCAATTTGCTGTATGGCAGGGATTATGGCGCCATCTTCTAACTAAACAAACAATTATCTGGAAACACGCAATATAACATTGTTCTGGCTGGAGAAACAATTGGTGAATCAATGACCATTTGAAATGTTGATGATCCCAAATCAATTTGTAAAAAAATTCCTTGTCACATAATGTACTTGTTCGGATTTATTGAAGTTCGTCCAGATTTCTAACCATTCCTTCTGCGTGCTATAAACTGCCAGCCATGTCATGATAATGGTACGCTCACATTGAAAAGTACTCTGGTTGGATTTTAAGACCGAACATGTCTGTGATTTGATGATAGACACTCCATGGCTGTGTCCTGCCTGTCCCCAGCATTTACTTGTTGACAATACTAAAGCCAATTCACAGTGGCACTTTAGAATATGCAGTCTTGCCTCATGGCACTGTCAATGGCCTCACAGGGAGCGTGTATATATGTGAGTAACAGCTTTAACACAGTGGTGCATGTATGTCAGCAGTAGGCTATTGATCAGGACTCAGTGTGAGCTTATTAGTGGCGTCTGTCTGATCGGGAGTGTGCTGGTTGGCTTGAGCTCCATGTTGGACACTTCACAGCACATCATAGTGCCAAGTCCACGGGTTTCACCCCTACAAACAGCCGACTCAAGGGATTTGAGTAATTGTTGTGTGCGATCATCGCTGGGCTCTCCCTTTCACTTTTTTGCATTCTTTGCCAAGTGGTGGTTGTTGTAGTATTGTTACCAATTTGTAATCATATACAGATGGCTATAGTCTGCTCTATCTTAATGGGGCTTTCCTAGGCAAGAAAGGAATGAAATGTACTCATGAAGGGAGGTGTGATGTAAGGTGTCTGCTTAGAAGATTGGTTTTGTTCGGAATCCTGAACTTCTTAGCTTGCTAGCTTCAGCCCTTTACGGTTGTCCAATCATCACTATAATGAATTAGGTGTAAATGGTATTGCCTTATTTAAACATGCTTTCAACTACAGTGTAAGAACATTGAGTTCTGGTGTCATACAGGACTTCAACAACCCTGCAGCCTCCTTCAGTGCTATGTTGTAATGTTGAGTCTACTGTACTGTAGTTTCAAGTTTGTTTTGAACTTAGATGGCCCATGTGAAGGTTTAACTACTACTATGTGTAATATGAAGTTGTTTGGGTGATTATAAAATAAGCTTTAAAAAATTTGAATTGTGTTAAAAACCTAAATACTTATTTATGTAATCAATGACAGCTGTAGAAGCACAGTTTTGATGGCCCATACTAAACCAATTAGTACAGTACATTGTTGCATCTCTAAAGCTTTTGTCAAAGCTCTTTAATCAGAGACAAGCTAAAAACAGTGTAGACAATACGACAGAATATGCTTTGTAGTTTTAACTCATGCAGTTTGCATTGCAGTGGTGTTAATTAGATTTACTACCCACCAAATTGGTCAGGTTTAGCTTTGACTTGATACAACAATGAAATGAAATCACAATTTGTGGCTACTTAAAGATTGTCACATGTTAAAGATTACCATTCAAGCTGAGTTCAGGGTTGTTCAAACAGTCTTCTATCAAAAAGCCACACATCTCAAAGAAACACATCCACATGGCCTGAGGAACATTAGTGGATTTCAACCCAGGATCATAAATTAAATTCAGGGTGAACGCTGAAATGCCATGTTTGTTTGATTACATATGGCCACAACTGGATCATTTTGATGGCCCAATCAAAACACTTTTTATACAATAACTGTGGTAAGATGTTTATGGAGTAATTCCAGCACTAGTTGTATTTGGATGGCGTCAGCAATGTCCCTGAAAATGATTGTGTTCTGCCTGAGGAAAAACATACATTTTGCCAGCTCATTGAACCTCGTTCTTTCTCTCAACAGCCATCTCTCTCACTTTTTCATTGTTTGTTCATCTCTTATTACATGTTCACTCTTTCTAAGCATGGTCTTGTATGTCTTCTGTCTGACATTTTAGACAACCTGGAATAGGTTAAAACTAGAAATAATGTGTAATTGCATAGTAGCTCATGTCAAAAGCTGTGTTTTTGCTTTTATTAGAGAACCCCATTATTCTCTGCGATCTCTTACTGTTTTCTCAGATGGTTGCCAAACCTTTTTCTTAGTTGAGTGTTAATATTTCACAGATGAGTTTGAAGAAGTAAGGTAAAATGGGAATGAAGATGTTACAACCTTATCAACAATAATACTACTGTATATCTCGCCTAGTGGCGTGGTAAACACCTATGATAAAAATGAGATAAAAACATTCCCAAAAAGATAAAGTCAGTATGAACTTTGACAGCCGGGAAGATCTACCAGTTGAAAATATGTGTTGTTACTGCAGCACATCACTTCCCTGATTACTGTAGATCGGTAGGCTATTTGACAGAGTTGCTAAATGCAGGCATCAGAATCACGCACTATATTCAGTCTAACAGTCATGGTCATCCCAGTGAACTGCTACAGTTAGCCAAATGTCCCCCAAGCAGCCTAGTCAAATATATGTTTAAGGTCACCTGTAGTTTTGGAGGGCCTATAGACAAGCAAAGCCATACCCGGTACCTAATGCCATGGCACTTGTAATTGTGCCCTGGAAATACCCCAGATGGCCTATGTGCATTATCCTTGATCTGAACACTGTGTTCACTTTTCTGCTCTCATGTCGGCCTTTCTCAAACCTCCCTCCATGCGTTTTCTCCTTTCTTTTCCCCTTCTGGACCATAAATCTTTCAGCTTCTCTAAGTGGATCCCGGGCGCATGTCCCAGCCCCAGTGACTTTCTGTCGGGGTATTTATGAAGTCTTTTTACTAATTTATCAAGCTGTGATACGTACATTTTGACTTAACGGAGGCCTCTTTTATATTTATGAAATCATAATAAGATGCAGAGCGGTCATCTATTCTATTATGTAAACAGGAGTCTCCCACTATGATTAAATTTATACCCATAGACTTCTTATAGATGGCAAATACTATAACTTTCCCTGTGTTCCCTTGTGATAGCCATTGGGAATTTGAAATAATCCATTTGCAAGAGGCCTATACTGTACAGTATGTGTACTGTAGGCCTAACTGGGGGTGAGAGAAAAGGTTTAAATTATGGGGGACAACGGCATTTATTGCCCTCAAATGTGAATTGGCCTCTCCTTAACCCCTATCAAAAACTGCAAAAAAGCATTTTTCTAACAAAATATACTGTACCATGTGTTTCCATACAATTCCTTTGATAAATGTAGGTACTTGAGATTAAGGGAGACGGTCTCGTTTGGTAGCACGTAAATGTGATAGTGTCTTCTGAATGCTGAGGGAGTACCCTCTTAAATGTGCCAGCTATTGTAGAGTATGTTGCCCCATCAAAGTATGCATATTTTAGATGAAATTCTAAATTATTAAATAGAGTATGCATTCGTTATTGTATTTACGTTATAATATAAAAGCATTTTTAGAATAGCTAAAACACACCCCAGTGCCGTTCTAAGGACATTTCTCTATCTGAGCACAAGGGCAGTCAAGTCCAGAGGAAAACGTCATTGAAATGCAGAGGCATTAGCTCATGTGTTTGTCAAACCAAATGCATTTACTCTTTCACAAAGGAGAATTACTGATGGACAGGGACACACGCTGGTCGACCTCGCCTTTAAACCCAAGGCAGGCCGGAATCCCCCGACCTCAGGTTCAGAGATAGGCCTTGTTCAGCCTTAAAAGTCAAGCAGGAGAGAAAACAAGAGAAAGTCACTGCTTGAACAATTACCTTTTTTTTGTTTCCTTCTCATGTGTAGGTACATGCTGCATTAACAACATCTCAACGGCTAAGCAGACATTACATTGAGAGTGCTTAGCTGGCTTTTTGGCAGACTACCGGGTATCTGTTTAGGATTGAGTTTACATTAAGTTTGGGTGGGGGTGGGTGCAAGCATGAGGTCGCGTGGGACGGCGTTTACACTGAGAAAGGCACAATGGAAATGGCCTTGCATTCATTACAATGGCAAGTGCGCAGATTGTGCCCTTCCCACATACACAAAGGTTTGTGTACACTACAATTACAGCTTCTTTTTTGGTGCATACAGTGTACATTTACACCCTCACACTTAGCTACCCACCCAAATACATGGTGAACAAACACATAAACATGAAATTTGGCCCTTCAGCACAATTTTGAAAGTGTGTGGTACGCAAAGAAAGCCCATGGGATAAACATTTGTTTAGCAGAGTCAATATTTGCTAGTTGTGAGGTCTTTATTTTCAACAGGCCTGGCACTGCTAAGGCCAAGACCTGAACCCTCTCTTGGTTCAAAATGGGTTTTTGCTTACCTCTGCTGTGACTCCAGTCAAAACAGTACCAGGAGGTTGTTTTCAACAATGCAGTTTATGTTGTTGTTGTTGCGCAGGTTTACACACACACACGCGCACGCACACACACACACACACACATTGTGTTTGCCTCTCTGAACAAATGCAGATCAAGCAGGGATATTGTCACCTGGCAACCTCTGTGCACTATGTTATGCATAGGACGCAACTGCCAGGAAGAGTGTTTTGCACGCTCCAGCCATTACAACCTCTACAAAGTTTCAGTCCAATAGCTGTTTGTGAAATACATCAAATGTGTTATTGTTGGCTCCAGGCACGCGGGCCTCAGATGAAAAATTGGTTGAAATACAGTTGGACAATCAGATGATTGCAGATTGAACACATGCACACGCCCTCCGAATTCAGCTTGCAAACTTGGAATCCATTAATGGACTGTCTACACAACTGTGGGACTAAACACGTTTTTCCGATACGTCAACGGAACTTCTGACGGGAGGGATTTAACAATTAAAGACATGTAGGCAGTTTTATCCTGAATGAATCCATATCTTTCAGTGTCATCAACATTTCCTATAGTGCTTGCTCAGCGTTGGAACTGCGATGATGTAATTACAAGCACAGTAGTCCGGGTGATTTGACCAGGGGCACATTTAATATGTCACAACTTCCTTAATTGAATAACCATAACGTTAATGCAGTCACCATACTTCTTGAAAGCAATTGGCTCACATTGTCTTACAAGTGCACAGTGGTTTACCTTATACAGACCTTTGACTGTCGAAGGACGAGGAGGCTTTCCAAACATCATGTGAAAGTTAGGCTGTAATAAGTCATGCTGCATGTTGTCATAAAGTATAATATCATGAGCAGCAGGCCGACTGCCAGCGGAGCACAAGAGAATAATTTGCTATGACCAAAAAATGAATGTAACTGCTGTCAACTGGAGTAATTTTTTAAGTGTGATGACAGTGTTGATACACACATTCACTGTAATTACCAAAAGTCAATTGGGCCAATGCAGAACAATGTGCCTAATTGTATATGGCATTTTCAACAAGGCACTGGATCGCAAAAAGTCGTTGAGACTAATGTTTCGATAAGCTTCCTTATCGAGGAAGAATAGCTGATCAAATCACCCAAAACAAAGGCCTGACCTTAGCTTCTCATCTTCTAAACCCTCCCATAACTTTATTCTGTTTAGTCTGCCTTTGCTTTGCCTTTTTTCCCCCTCATTTCATCCTCCCCCCACCCCCTCTTCTAGGGTCTCTCTCTCTCTCTCTCTCTCTCTCTCTCTCTCTTTCTCTCTCCTCTGTAATTATGTATTTGTTTTTACCCTTCTCTCCAAAGCAGGTCTTTGTATCTGTGAGACAGGGTGTGTCCAGTTGGTCTTCCATAGAGTTGGCCCCTGACTACAGTAACACCTCGTCTTAGTTATAACCTGTCCACTGCAATTATGTTGCTTAATTTGTTACGTGGGCGCTACGTGGGCTTGTCACCACCCTAATTATAGATTTGTGTGCCTGTAAGTGGTTAAGGGACATCACAGGGTCTTCAGGCATACATATAAAGCCAAAGCAATCCAAATTAGATAAAAATGCAAGCAAAAGACTTGGTTGAAACCAGCTGGTACTGTCTTGATAATGCAGGCTTTTGATGTTTCATCATTTTGCAGGCTTAAGGTACAGTCACACGTGCGAAATTGACAGCTGCCAATATTCACCTCCCATTCATATCCATTCTATGTGAGTGAAAGAGCGAATTTAGCCTTCGATCGCTTCCTGTGGCGAAGCAAAAATTGCATATTCCCCTCGTCTAGAGTTCAACATAGATGAACTCTGACAGCTCAATTTGCAGCCTCAGGCTGCGGTCACAACACAATCCATACTGGACAGGCGACGATGGACTGCCGCCTTTCGGTGTGAATTTAATGTCTTGCCATGTGGAATGTGGGCACTGCAGGAGGTGACAGACATAGATCTTCATTTCCTTATAGTCCATAAACATCAGCGGTTTTGACGAGCGGTTGTTGTTTTGTGACAGGAAAGTGTGTATGGGGCAGTTTGCAGTTTTGTCGGCTGGTTAGATGTGTTTCTAAGGTTAGACACAGCAACAATCAAAGTCTCCTCCATTCCATTCTGCCTTGCTAAAGAAAACCACAGCCCCGTGAGTCAGCTGTTTGACAACCTGATGTTTATGTCTGACCAATATCGCTAATACCGACACGGACTACAAAACCAGGAAACGGAGTTCCGTGTGTTTCACCTCCTACGCTGTCCGCATTCCGCACGGCAAGGCATTAATTTTGCACCGGAAGGCGGCAATCCATCGCCTGTGCATTTTTTTATTCGCGCATGTGTGACCTCAGCCTGAGCAGAGCAGAGTATTGTGCATTTGCAAAATCAGGATGTTCTCAAAGTTCCAGTTACTATTACAATTAATTGGCCCATCATGTCATGGGGAGAGGAAGACAATAAGAGTATCTTCTGCTTCTAAGAGTACCCAGTAGCTGGGTTTGCATGGACACTTTTTTGTCTTTCCGAATGAAGTCTTTCCCAATGAAATCATTCAGAATGACGGTTTTGTTTACATGGGATGTCACCTAATCGGGTCTGGTGTTTACATGCGCCGTCTCAACTTATCGGAATTGATGTTAAACATGCATACATTATTCTAGCTCATAATGTAACGTGTCCCGCTAGCAAATGGTAAAACCAGCATCTAGTTATAGGTACGTCGGAGAGTAAGGCTGTTTGTGTGTCTGGTGGAGAAATGTATGACTCCAGATGAAGTTACAGAGAAGCAGAGAAATATGCACACACAGAGAGACGCGCACACACCAGCCCTGGCTAGCTTAACAGAGTATTGGCTACACCAGACACTGCTCCACGTCCCCCAGCTCTGCCAGCGAGTGCACGCACTATAGCCAACACCCGCCATCCGTGCGATAACTTTTTATGAGTCACTTTTGGGCACAACACCGGTAATAACCATTCACTTATTTGCGTGCGTCGCAGTTGATTTGTCCAGACTTTGTACCATTCGCATTATGCATCCATTGTACAGTGGCTGTGCAGAATAGTTATAATAACACAAAACTTAAGTTGGGGCATGCGCATGAGAACGCAACCAGGAAGTAATCATGTTATGAACATGTAACCGTTTACATGGCAGAAGTCTTAATTCAGTCGGGTCATGGAACGGGTTAAATTACCTCTCAGCTTCGGAATGAAATTTCGATCGGCTTGGTCATTTCTCTTTTGATCGTGGTGTTAATATGGAGCATTTTCTTTTGGGTTGGGCTTTTAAATTCCAATCAGAATAGTTCCATGTAAACACAGCTACTGTCACGCAGGTTCTTATGGGCCATGACACAATGACAACAATGGTATCTTAGGTGAAAGTGGAAACGTTAATAGTAAAATAAAACTCAAACCTAAATGTTAAATAGTGACATGTGAACCCCACAAAACTGTGATTTTTGTCAAATTTTGTCGATTGGCTGATGTTGGATTTGAATTTGAACATTTAAGCAGTACCAATGTAAACCGCATTCTACTTAAAATACATTTTAAATCACCATGATATTATGAATTGCATTAGGTACACACAGTAGACAGTATAAAGTTCATATTTTCTCTCCTACCCATTTGGGAGACGGGATTTAATGCTCTTTATGTTCCTTTAAGATGTACTATATTCCTAGTTGAATGCCTTAAGTCTGGTCTTTGCTGCACAATAGTGACTGTGATGTATGTGTGCGTGTGCGTGTGTGTGTGTGGGTGGGTGGGTTGGGGGATTGGGGGGGGGGGGGGTGACATTGACACAAGACAGCAAGCTGGATGGGCCTGAACCACGAGTGCTCCCCAACAGCATGCCTGCAGTCAAATTCTAGGTAATGTATTTAATGGCATGTCTGTCAACTTTATGACAGATCATTAGTATCTTTATATGTCTGTAATAATAAGCTATTTGTTATCATTAGGTATGTGGATGATGTGGAATGCTCCATCTGGAATGTTGTTAAGTGGGACCAGAAAGTTTGAATGGCAAAATTCTGGTCCAGGGCCCATTTCTGGTATATTCTAAAGGCTCTTTTATGGATGTAGTTGTTCTGAGACTTTAGGTTATTATACTGAATATTAGTTTGTTCTAATTGTTTTATTTAAATATCCTGTTCTTTGCTGATGATGTTAAAACATTTTAAATAGACAAATCAAAGCCGTAACAAAGACATGTATTACTTAAGCCAGGTATCTATGGCAGCTAAGGACATCACTGTACATGTGCTGCTTTTGTGGAATTACTGTCACAAGAGTCTGCTTGTGACGCTGGGATGGTGAGGCGAGTGCAAATGAGCGAAAAACAACAGAGATGCTAGAAAAGCATCGAGCCCCAAGGCTTGTCCTTTAATTGAACTGAAAAGAACTAAAACAGCGAATACAAACTTAAAATAAACAGGCGTGCACAGTCACGTAATCTAGGAAGAACAGAAAACATGAACCATCAACTAAACGTGAACGATAACCCACACCCCCTTCCAGGAGTCACTGGTCTTTATGCCCTCACGCCCACGCGGCTGGCGGCAATCGGCCTGAGCGCACGTGAGGGCTTGAGGCACTGGGGATGTGGGCAGTCTCTTTCCAGCCGTACTACACCGGCGAGACCAGGGAAGCGTTACACTGCTCACGATGGTCTGGAATGTTTGCTAGTTGTAAAGTCAATTCAAGGTCAAGGTTAGAGTAACAAAAGTTATAGTACCTTTACCTATAGGCGTCTTGTTAGGCATCTACGACTGCGTGTACTAAGCTTTTGCCAAAGCAAGCCCTACGGCACCTCAGGAATCTGTACCCACTGTATGCCCGGAGGGCAGTAAAGTGTAGTGGCGATTTAGTGGGTGTGTGATGGCCTTACAATTTTGCTCTGTTAAGTTTGGTGTGGCCAATGCTGCCGCCAAAAATTGTTTTACCGGCAGTATTGGTATTCCGTTTGCCCGATACGCAAATTGGAGGGGATCCAGTTGTTGGTTGACCATTGGCAGTATGGTGTTTAGCAGAAGATTCTGCAGGACAGTGGGGCAGTAATGAATTCTGTGGGACGGGTTTTTTGGGCACTGGAATTATAGTTTATTAATACAGTTTTCCAGAGGGTGGGTATGGTGGCAGATATGGAGGACCAGGACTGCCATAATAAAAAATAAATAAATAAATATATAAAAGTATAAATAATTAAATAAATATAAA
>JAODUH010000491.1:0-13609 GCA_027564835.1 Typhlichthys subterraneus | reverse complement strand
TGTAGCGCTTTCACTGTGTCCCGCAATGTTTTCGTTGACGCTTTGTACCAATGCATGTCACACGCTGCATCTAGCAGTGCTAACGCTAACATTGTTAGCTGCTGCTCGCCTGGTATTTACCGCGTCACGGGCTATAAGCCGAATCAAATGAATCTGCTACAGACATATCAGCGGATGCATTAGGGTAGGTACACACAAACACACATCATGCCACACATTATTCTTCTTTTGGTTTCAGGATTACTAAGCGCGTTCGCTGCTCATTGCTGCCTCTCAGTCCATTGACGGCACTATTTTTTCAGATCGGAGCATATATATAGGTATATTTTTCCGAGTCGACGGTACATTTAGCAAATCGACTTATTAAGTAACCGGTTACGTCGGTTACGTCGACTAATCGTCCCAGCACTAATAAAGATTGATTGATTGATTGATCATTTGTATATCAAAAACTATCCATTCTGGGGAACTGCCCGGGCACCTAACAACAGAAAGAAACGGTTGAGCAGATAAAGCAGGGTTAAAAAAGCACCTGCTCAAAGGAAGGAAATCCTTCAGACACTATGCAAACCTCACTGAGTAGTACGTTGCCTTGGCTATACACATATAGTATCAACCTCAATGTGGGTTGAACATGCAGCATGTCCTCTGGCTGCTCCTAGGTGCTGTACAAAAGCAGAGGAGATAAGTGCAGATCCACCTCCCTTCCAAACTAACCAGAACCAGCCTAATGGGCTACTAATAAAAGTGTGTGGGCTTGTGTTGTGTGGGTGAAAGAGTGTTTGCCTGTATTAAGACTTGTATATGCTTTTTACCCAGTTTACAGATTTCAACCATCTTGTCTGTACATAAGTGTCTTTTTTTCAGTGTCCGCTCCACAGGGGAAACCCACCTGTAACCATGACACACTTCCGAGTGTGTGTGTGTGTGTGTGTGTGTGTGTGTGTGTGTGTGTGTGCGTATGTGTGTATTTGCACATGGACACAACACACATCCAGGTATGTGCGTTTCAGGGTGACCGTAAACAACAGTCCATCCATCCATCTTCATCTGTTTATCCAGAGTCGGGTCGTAAATCACAGTGTTTGCAGAAAAGAGAAAGTTGACGTTGAACAGGGTGGAAAACGGAAGCAACATTACAGAAACTGTATAATTACAATGATACAATTCAGATGAAATCACAAGCTCTCCCCAATATACAGTAGATAATTGTATCCTCTTAAATATTTTAAGAAAGTAATTTGTGTCCAAGTCATGCTCATCTGTTTGACTGTCAACCAGACAAATTTGATAAGATGCACTTCGACCCCTCATCCATCATAAACGACGACACAGAAGTACCTAGAGTGTTTGCTGACAATAACCCATTTTTCATCACAATGCACTTCATTTTGCAGCAACCCCGCCCCCATCATCATCTTTCTATATGTCAGACTCCCAGCCAAAGCAATGGTTCTAATGCTTAAGTGACACCAAATGGAATTGTGCTGGTCTCCGCTTTCCTTTTCTGTTTCGTAATTCACACCTGCCATAGATGGTGCCTGCACTGTTTCCCAGCAGTTGAAGAGATTGCTCATTTTTAATTCAAATACAACTATGGCATTTATAATTCCATTAGATAGGGCTATGAATAAGCCAGCCATCAGCCAAACACCGTGAGCCTTTGCGTGTGTGCAGATGTACAGGGGGGCTGCTCCAGTTTGCAGATATCAAAGGATGATTTTAAAACATCAGATATTATCCTGCTGAAGTCATCAGGTTTGGGTTTCAAGTGCTTTTACAGAAAATCCGGTTGAAGATGAAGCAGTGTAATGAAAAAATAGAGGTGAAGAAATAGGTTGGGGTAGAGAGAAAATAGAGATGATTGAAAAGAGGAGTGTTTGATTGATTAATACATGTGTTAAATGATTGGGAATAGGTGGAGTGTAACAATTGTAGGATTGTCTGGTTAACATAATTATTTGAATAGAAAGGTGATTTGTAGATTATTCTTCATTATAGCGCTAAAATTCCCTAGTCAATTTTGGTTCTTAATTTCATGATTTGATGGGAAGATCTTCAGTGATACACAATTACCATAATATTCAACATTTTCAGAATACTAATCTAAATTAAACATTGAGAAAATGATATTACTGACCAACCTGCATGTAATGTAATATTTTGTTTGTTTTTTATTTGTATTATGCATATCTTTAAATGCATTGACGCCCCTGATGCTCCAAAATACAATAGTGCCCCCAGTTCCATACAAATAATTTAACAAGGTGACAAGTATTTCTCCAGAATAAGTTATTAACACTCTGTTTCAAAAGGGTTTTTCACACTGCGTTTAGCCCGGGCTAACGGCAGTTTTAGAATGATGTTAGCCCTGGACTAAGTGTGTGTTAGGCCAGGGCTAAGGAGTTGTCTATACTAATCCCGTTTTAAAACTAAAATGTAGTAATATAGATGTAGCCCAAGAAAGCGTTCACAGTGGCACAATCCAAACATTTCAAAGAAGGCTAACCCCATCTTTAGCCCTGGGATAGCTAACCCAGTGTTTGCAGGGTTAGCTCCTGAAATTTGCAAAAGACAAATCCTTTTTTCATGCTTTGCAAAATATACTCAGAAAAGTCTCAGAAAAGTCTAATTTATACCATAAAATAGCAATACACTCATTCATTTAATAAAACATTATTCAATATCAGATAAATATTGGATCCTAGCACAAATCTGTGTGTGTGTGTGCGTGCGCGTGTGTGTGTGCGTGCGTGTGCGAGTGAGTATGTGCACATGTAACAGCAACTGAGACCTTTAAGCACTGTATGAAATGTTATGACCAACTATATGTCAATCATAGTGACCCCAATTAGCCTCAGCAAACACACTCATCTCAGATTAAGCTGTCACCTGTTCTACACAGCACCATCACACTGGATGTCCACACACAGGTGGAAGCACACAGAATCCATCTCTCACATATGTGCATAAGCATGCCCATCTTTACACACATACACACATCCCAATGTGCCAGACCAACAAGATGATATACAAAACTCACACACCGCGGTGTGCCGTGAGTGTGTGAGTTTTGTGTTTCTGTCTGCGTTTATCCGGATGAGTGAAAACACACACGCGCACGCGCACACACACACATACACACACCACTGAGAAGCTCATCACTGCTTCACCAAGCCCCCACTCAGAGCGCTTGTGCTTGACTGTGCCCTGTTCTCATACAGTATGCCTCCAGACGTGCAGGGTGATAAATCAAACGCCTAACCCAGCACAATAATGTGGCTTGTGAGAGAGAAAAAAATATATATATACAGTGTATATATATATATATAGTATATATATATATTTTTTTTTTTTGTAACAAACACACATATGTATATATATTTAAGGTTGTGCATAGCTCATAGCATTGCCAACGATCCCTAACGGCTACCACCCTAACAGCTACCAATGGCGCCTTGCATGACATCTGGGTATGAATTTGAAGATGGGTGATATGAGGCAATATATAGCAACTTAAGTGATATATACTGTAAATGCCAAGTCCATTTACAGTTATTATCTATACATAAAAGTACAAAATGAAGAATAGTTGATACATGGTCAGACACAGGAACCAGCTCATACCATAACTTATTGTAGCTCATGTCATGTATGAAGTAATGATCTGATCTTTGTGGTAGAACGTTAAATTAAAGTAATACCTAACATATCAAGCTGTTACTGATTTTGTTCTTTATAATGAAATACTTAGGATAATGGTTGATGTACGGTCATTTAATGTATGGTCATGTTTCTGTTAATCAGTTATAGCTTTTCAAAAACACTACAAAGTGGAAAAATGTGACAGTTTGGGAAGGTTCCTTTCTCCTCTTTGAGAGAATCTGTCCCAAACATAACATTAGCTTTGTAATGTAAGTAATTCTTTGATAAAATAAAAATGCCTGTCAATTATACTTTCAAAGTACAATCTTCCTTCTACAGTATGTACTGAAATGTCAGTGAAGTATCAATCTTGCCCCATTACAATACTTCCCCCCATCCTTCCATTCTATCCCAAAATCCCTTCATTTCCTGTTTCCTCCCCCTCCTACATGTAATGTCCCTTATCTCATCAAGCCCTCCCTAGGGCTAGCATACATTCATCCTCTGCTCAGTCTCTCAATCATCTATTCCTTCTGTAGGCTTTTATCTTTTGAGCAACACATCTTTGTCCTTTCATCTTTTGGATGGTCCACATCCGGTCATTTGTTCGGACTCACGTTTCCTGCAACCTCCTCGGCCAAGAACTCCTTCCTGTGCTGTCTGTGTGTACACTTTGTATCATCCACCTATTAATTATATTTTCAATATTTATCAAACTAAACTTGCCTATTCTTTTCTCTTGTGCTTTACCCTTTTCAATGAAAAATATGAATGAAATGGCTTCATTAAAGTGAGGTTGAAATGTGTAATATGTAATGAAAATTACTTTTATCTTCAATTGATGTGTTATTTGTTAAAGCAATGCTTCTCTCTTCTTGACAAATGTGAAATAATGTATTCATCTATTGACAAATGTAATCTGTGGCGAGCCATGGTGCGCACCTCCGATTTTTTGTGACTGCCGCATCCGGCGCATTGGGTCTTCTTCATATAATATAATGCAGATGGCCTGCAGAATGGCCGGAAAGATTAGATCGGGTGCGATCGGGACATGGCATTATGTGATAATTCCACCTCTTCCGTTTACATTTATGTGTTACTTATTCGTAACATGCATGGATAAACAGTCTTTTATAAACCCAATCTACTTATTGTAGATTTGAGTATTAAGTTGGTTAATTATTGGTTGTTAATTATTTCCATTTTTAATTAGGAGTATACCTTCAGATGAACTGGACTAACATAAAATACATTTGGCATGGCTGTGATTTTCTATGGGTTAAATGTTTAGTGTGTGAGGACTTCATTTTAAAATGAATTAACAAAAAGTGCCACTGCATTGCAAACACGTTCATTTTACCATCCTTCAATATATTTGATTGTTTTCATTTCTGATCACTGTTGAGATTTGTAGATTTGCTCCATGTCCTGCCAGTCACATATTCTATCCTTCTGCTCCGTAATCCTACTCATAATCAAACTATTGATTAATAATTGATTCATTTTCTTATAACCTCTTTCCATTTGAAATCCTCCTGTAGAATTCCTCTATCTCAGCATTCCTCTTTTCTGCCATCTCTCTCCCATTGGCCATGCTAGTCTTACTCATCTGTGTCTCCGCTTGTCATCATGTTTCCTCCCCACCCCCACAGTCTCCAACCATCCCAGGGGGAGGTCGCCGTGGTGACAACTCAAAACACCCTATCAGCTAATTGAGGATATTATTCTTTGGCCACAGCTGTGGTACCACTCCCATCCCCCTCCTCGACACCTCCTTCTATCTATTCTCCTCCTCACGGACCATTTCTAATAAAACATGATGTTGTCATTGAACAGTAAATATACGCTGTACACATAATACTTTGAGATAATGTATGTCTCCTCTGACATCACACTGTCCACAATATGCATGCATATGGGATGTATGCATGCAAAGCTTTGCCTCCTGTATTATTTATTTTCTCCTAATGGGAACAGATGCTAAATGCATATAGCCATCTTGCTAACATTCCTCCTGTGCCTACTCCATGTCCTCCCAATGCGTTATGCACACGCCAGTGCCCTAACCCGCCCCAGTTTGTTGTTGAAACCCCCACCTTTATACACTCCATATTCCCTGATGTGTCATAGCTTGTGATTGAGGTCTAGTGGGCCCTTAAGCTATTGTGCCCTATGGAAATTTGCCTATGCAAATTCACTCTTCAGGGATATGAAGATGATTGGGTGTATTCCCAAACCTCGGCCTGTTGGTATATATATATGAAATATGGCTTCAATATAAACTTCAACATGCATATCACCACATAGATTGAGGCATCAAAGCTGTAGAGAATATCTGGATATGTGCACAATGTGTGTGTGTGCACTTCTTCTTTATTCATTGTTCACTCATTAGTGTGCATTGTGTGTGAATGTCCGTTTAGGTGTTGCTTTTGTGCATGCAGGACAATAAGGAGGGAAAGACATGCATACATCAGTACACGTGTCCCAGTGTCATATAAAGAGCTGAGTGTTAAGTGGCTCTGTGGACCAATTACTGCAGGGCAGCCTGTCTTGTGTGTTGGAGAGGGGGCTCATGCCAGTTTGGGTAAATATCTGGGCATGCAACGCTATTTAATTGATGGCTACATCCAGATTCAATGCCACAGGGGAGCCTTAAAAGGCCCACGTCAACAGCAGTGTTGAAAACACGAAATGCAAAGGATTGCTCGCTAAGATAAAAAGTGGCACTTCCAGTAACCATGTAAAATGAGGAAGTGAGATTGTTTTTTTCTCTTTTTTCAAATGATGTACTCTCTGTGAACATGTAATAAACTATGTGCACTGCATAACAAGAGAGAAAGATGTGTTGTTATAAACTGACATAAGGCTGGCTATAGATGTCATACAGAAATGTCACACTGTAACAGTGACACATTTGGTCACTGTATTTAGTGAACTGAATCATCTATTGGAGATAACTATATAAGACCATAAGTGAATGAATAGGTTTATAATAGGCATGTGTCTTTTTCAGGGAGAGGTAGTGAGGTTTTGAGATGAACATTGGTGACAGCGAGAGATACAGTGGAGCTCTTCAAAATGAAGGCACAGACCTCTTGGTCAGCCATATTTTATCTGTCGTGCACAGATGTCGACCCCCCCCAGGTCTGAATGTGTGTGAGAGTAGGGCTTATCTCCCTGGCCAGTCAGCCCGGCAGAAGGCAGAAGGCAGACTACCATGCCAGGCATTTTAGAAGATGCTTCCATGCTGAGCCCCCCCGGCGTTTCATACTCCTCCGCGCTATACGCTGATCTGAGTTCAGCCCAGATGCTATAAGGAGCGCCACTCACAATCTGATTCTGTAGCCTTCTGAGGAAAAGACCATAACGCAAGACAGCTAGGCTGATGTTTCAGATGTTTATTTTGCTGATGTTTTGATCTCCACTGGGCTCCTTCAGACTCTGAAACATGTTGACACTGTCGTTTCACCAATGGGGTGAAGGGTCGTGGGTAAAGGGCTTCAAGGGAGTTTTGGGACACAACGAACCACTGCCTCTGCAGCATTTAGTGCCACTTCTGTTGACATCATCCTGCACTGATAGACACTCAGTTCTGATACAGATTGCTGTACCTATACGGTATATTCCTCATACATTTAGGTTACTATTAATACAATGTGAGATGAACTGGCTAGCATTTGAATGGCTAGTCATGAATAGATAATGAGATGGCTGATAATGGTGTGGGAGGGATCCTTTGGAGCTCCTAAGAAGACCTGATATGTGATATGCACTCTAGATAACACACGTGAAAACATATAGGCTACACTCACGCAAATACATGCACGCACACACACACAGATAAGAGAACACATTCTATCTTGCTCGCACACACATATATTTACACGAACAGTAGTAGCGGTAAACACTATTTCTGAGAATCTATGTGCTGCTGAATGATTAAGGCATCAGATGTGGATTGAATTGTGTGTGTGTGTGTGTGTGTGCGCATGCGTGTGTGTGTGTGTGCGTGCGTGTGTGTGCGTGTGTGCATGTGTGTCTTTGAGCATGACCAAAGGGGTTGACATTAAAACTACACAATGTTTCTCAGGACACATTGAATTAGACCTCCACTACAATTTGGTGAAGGTAAAGGAAAGAAAATAACCCCTTGACATTTAAATATAATTTTTCCATAAAATATACAATGATGCCAAAAATAAGTTTAAATTGACTGAAAACAAAACACAATATTGCACACCAACAGTTTTACAACAACGAAGCAGTGTTTCTGTAACAATTACCTTTCATATGAAATGATTGCTTTTCACCCTGTATGTTCACAACACTTTTGATTCGTTTGTTTTCTCATATGTACAACAATAATAAGGTTTCTTTAATATTTCTATCATCTGATTCCTCTAACCATTTTTATTAATGTTTGTCATTTCACTATAATATTATGTATATTTAATGTATTCCTCTATATGCCTGTTTTTAGTTTTTCTTTTATTTATTTATTTTTAATCTGATTCCTTTAACTACTTTTTATTAATGTTTTTTTCTCTGTATTTCTATATTTTTTCATGGAAAGCACAACTAGTTGTCACACCTAGGTCGTAGCTAAACGTTACACTAGTGTACATATTCCCTCTCTGTAAAGCACTTTGAACTGCAATTCTGTATAAAAAGTGCTATATAAATAAAGATTATTATTATTAATATTATGTTTAGATATGTTTAACTATAATATAATCAAACTGCTTTAATGCTTAATCACGTAAACATTTGGTAAACCTATGTATTTTGTAACATAATGAAATTAGTATATCATTAAAGCTACAGTAATTGATTTCAAGCCACAACTAATAACACTACAGAAGGAATTGACTGAACACTTCTTCAACATGGGCCATAGGAATAGAGTTTGTGACCTAGTTAAAGCATAGGGATAGGGGTTGTCTTGGGCCCCACCAAAGAGGGGGTCAGTTTTATTTTTTATGATTTCTAAGGTTACTGTATGTAATACTGTATACTAGCCTGGGAATCACACAAATCTCAGAGCTCATGTTTCTTGTAAACAACCAACTAAGTAATTGAATGATGAACCTCTTCATAGTGAGCAAATACGTTAAGCATTAATGTGACAATAGCACAATATTGTTTGCTTTCAGTCTCACTGAATGAGGTAATGGAGCACTCTGTTTTGGCTTTACCAACTGTCCTTTAGCTTTCCTACTTTGTTTTATGTGTGTGTGCACGTGTGTGCGTGTGCACGTGTGTGTCTGTCTGTCAGAGTGTTTCAGACCATAATAGCAGCTGAGCTAAATTGCCTTTGATGTGTGCAAGTGCTCAGCTGGTTTCTAGATGCTCTCTGTTTCAGTGTGTCTTGGCACACACCTGAAACAACAGATGACAACACCACCTGCCCTGTATCTGTATCTATCTGTGTGGACTGTCTGGAGGCCACACACACACATGCACACACACACAAACGCACACGCACACACAAATGCACACGCACATGCAAACGCACACGCACACAAACAGCAATGTTATACAGTATTAGAAACCTTATAGCCCTTGGAGATCCTTACAGATTTCAACAAAAGCAAATGTCTGCCACATTTAAGCCAAACACTACCAGGCTGATACTGTATATCCCAACATTATAAGACTTAGATATTGACATCATACAATTAGTAAACCATTCAGCAGAAATCCACCATATGCAGTATCCATAAATAATAGGTCAGGACAACAATGGTGCAGAATAAATTTGTGATCCTGTAATTAACACAAACAAAACAAATATGAAGAAAGTTCATAATAGACCTTTTAAAACATGAATCATTATATTAATACGAATATGTTCATGTTATGGAAGCTCAAGCTCTGTCAATGTCAGTGTGTGTGAGAAATGTTGTTGATATTTGAACTCGATCAATGTCTTGGCTGGGATTCCCACGGAGCAGCACCCCATGGGTATCCTGCCAAGGCTATATGATTTTGTTGTTGTTGTTTATGTTCCTATTTACGGAGCCTGGGCTGTGTAAAAGTATCAAATTATTTTTTTCAGCACGCACAGAGAACGGTAAAAAAATAACGTCTGATAACTCACAACAAACAACAAACCTGTAAAGTCAGCTTGATTAGTGACCGACACAGGCATTCCTTAAACAGGCTGCAGGGTAGCTGGAGTTAGTTATTCTCAAAAATGCTTGCTTAAATCAAACAATATCGATCCACACATTGAAATGCATTGTGAAGCATAGCTGTTTTGTTGCTGTGAGCAGTGTTCATCACTTTTGTTTATGTTCCTATCTACGGAGCCAAGGCTGTGTAGAATTACAGTTTTTCAGCACGCACAGGGAAAAGTAAACTAGCTAAATGTGAGGAGATATTTGGTGAATTTGACAAAAATTGTATTATCTTGCAATTATCTTACAATAGCTGACTATACCTTTAACATGCGTGCGGGTGGTTACATTCGTATGTGTGTTTGTGTCTGAAGATAATGGAGGGTGTATGGGAATAGCAGGTAAAGTGTTTATAGGGACAGAAGGTAAATAATTGCCATAGAGGACTTTAGGCATTACATTTTTTGTATTGAATTAATCTGGGTTAGCTATTGACTATAACCACTACTTCGCAGGAAGGGAAGATTACAGTAACCATGGAAGGGTCAGTGTCTCTCTCTCTCTCTCTCTCTCTCTCTCTCTCTCTCTGTCTCTCTCTCCTTCTCTCTCTCTGTCACTAACACACACCAACACCGTTAGGTTACCCGAGCCTCTTCTGCCTGTCTATATATAGTCCTGCCCTATCAGGCTGCATGATCATGGTAAAAATAGAACAACTCCTTACCTCTCTCTACCATCCCAGCCACCTTATAGCTCACTACTTTAAGTAATACAATATCATGTATTTCTAGCTATCACATACAATTGTGTTTTTGGTTTTCACTAGCGTGTCTTATGAAATTAGTGCAGCTCACACTGTGCTACATCATTTTAAAAAGCCTATAGGACTGATTATGTGGTTCAACTGTACCTTAGAGACATAGTTTGAAACTCGTTTTCATAATTATAATTATTATTGTTTTGTTGGGTTGTTGAAAGTGGTCCAATCACATTGTAATTGACATCTCGTTTCAATCACCATGTGACATAGAAAGTGACAGAAAGAAACATAGTTGCAACAATTGTGGTGCTTTCAAGATCAGCATGGTCACCACTATCTTTCTACTGCCATAGTTCCATCATTACCTCTTTCCCTCTTCCCCTCCCCATTGCCTCTCTCTCTCTCTCTCTCTCTCTCTCTCTCTCTCTCTCACCCTATGGTCTTCTCCTCTTACACCTCGAGGTGCTTGAGTTCAGGGGGCGGGAAGAGGGGAGAGGAGAGGAGTGGAGGGGTGGGGAGAGAGGTGTTCTTCACTGTCGACTGATCATGTTCCACCTGCTGGGTGATGCACACACCTGCCACATTCACGCACACCTGCTTCTCATCAGCCGCGTCACTGGTTGGCTGTCATATGGGCTTCTGGTAACGTCACTTGATGAAACATTGTATGGTAATTGCAACTTTGACTGGAAAAACACAGCCTTTTCAGACTATAGTTCACTACATTCAGAACTTTCTTGACAATACAAGGTTTCCACATACATTCATTAGAGGTGTACAGACATCATTATATGTATCTGTTCAACCAACAAAATGATCTGTCTCAGTATCTGTATTCAGATAGAAAATTAAAAGTGGGTGTGGTTTACAAGCAGTGGTGGGCGTCAGCGCCAGCAAGGCCTTCTCTGCTGGCCTAACATAAATCATGATCATAAATCATGATCATAATTTGATAAAAGTTAAGTTAATTTTGAATTTACTTTCCCTAAATAAATAAAAATATTATAAATATTATACATTATACATACTCTCTTCATGTTTGTGTATTTTTTAGGTTATAGTTTTTATCCAATTCAGTTAGCTAGTGTTGCCAGGCTGTATGAAATCTGCCTGACACCTTCAGAATCAACAATGCTGGCGTATGTGCATTGTAAGTGAACGGGCACGTACAGTTGATAGACAGTTGCGATAGCCAATCAGATCACGACTTGATCTATTGAAATCGGGATAAGTAGTATATCACTGAAGGACTAGGTGTTTAATGCACGGCCCGCCACTGTTTACAAGGTAACGTTACATACTGTATAGGGCAAATGTTGTCTTTTTTAACGTAATATTTATTGGCTCTATTTGTTTTTCCTTCATCAAATTTATTTATTATTGGTATATAATTAATTATGAAATTAAATACATTCCACAACCCCATACTGTAACTGTGTCTCTTTTTTATTGTTTAAACTAAGTTTTATGAACCCCACAACAGCTTAATTTAAATGCGTAGTCAGCAAATGTAAGATAATAAATGTTTTGTCAGATTCAGCAAATATCTCCTCATGGTCTACACAGCCCTGGCCCAATAAATAGGTAGACAATCAAAGAGGTGCAGTTTGCACCACACAACACTATCCCAGCTTTGTAAATATGTGTTCAATTTATAGGGTGGAGATTTTGCACTGATAGTTGTTTTTGTTTTGATTTAAAAACCAATCTCCACCTCTGGGGAACATTAATTAAACAATCAGAATCATTCAAAAATGTATTTAAAAGAAATATACAGATTCTGTTTTTCATTGGAAATAGCCACTGATTTACTGTAAAGATACTGTATATACTGTACTGTAGACAAGTATCCTGCAGTTGAATAGAATAATCTCACATTTCAGTGATGCTGCATTGGCAGGTCTTGATGTGTTAATGTCGTGAATTTATTATTAGATAGACAGGGAAGAAATGGCGGCTCGTATACGTACAAACTCATTGTCGCAGTGAAGCTCGTTTTTTTCGTTTAGTTTTCGTTTCGATTCGTTTTTTTGTTGTAACAATTAATGTAACACGCTAGTTTCACAATTCAAGTAATCCGTGATTAGTTAGATTTTCAACTACGTAATCCGTTACTACATTTTTTCCCCGTTCACTTTGTTGCCAAATTTGCCACACACACACAAGATAATCCCCCATGCATTCAGTTTCTTTTCTGCTATGGGGGCTATAGGCTAGGGTAGCGGTATCCAATCCTACAGATTTCAATGGGCTGCGCATGTAGTAAACCGGGTCGTGATCAGAAACATTTGAGAGGATTAACCTGATGATCGATTATCTAAATTAGCATGTAGCCAGCAAGTTTAATATTTTAAACTGCTGCACACAAACAAGATAGCTGACAAAATGCATGGAAAACAGAACAATAGCATAATTATTCCAGGCGTACAATACTTGACAATACTTGCAGGTCACCCTCCATTAAACATTATAGAAAAAGAGCTAGATGAAGTGATACAAACAGTTATAGCAACACAAAGGCTGAAACACAACACATAGGGCTGGACATTAACTAAATATCAATATATATTGCAATACATTTTATGAACGATTTAAAAACATATTTTCGATATTTTGATAGGCTGTACATCACAGCATTTGTCTCTGACGTTCAGGGCACAGCTGTCAGTTCATTGTATTCAAGGCGAAGGGGAAGAATAGCACACAATTGGATACGTCACATCAAGTGCACTAATAACACGCAGCCAGTGCTAAGCAGTACTGGGCTGTTTTAAGATGTTCTTAAAGGTAAATGTAGCAGAAAGGCTTAATGTTATGTATTAATGTTGGTTTCCTCCACTATCACAGTCAATTTGGGCTGCGTCTAAGTTATGGGATCACAGTGCCAGTCAATCGCATGCCAGAACTGCTACTTGCATACAATGACACCTTTAAAAATTTAAGGAAAATCCATCCATCCATCCGCTTATCCGGAGTAGGGTCGCGGGGGCAGCAGCTTCAGCAGTGGACCCCAAACCTCCCTTTCCCGAGCCACATTGGAAAGCTCTGACTGGGAGATCCCGAGGCGTTCCCAGGCCAGTGT
>JAODUH010000490.1:0-10046 GCA_027564835.1 Typhlichthys subterraneus | reverse complement strand
GAGCCTTTCTATATACTTATCAAAACACAACACTAAGTGATTTACAGAGGACACACTTGTTCTCATTCATGGATTTAAATCCCCATCACTACGATGTTGAGTTTGTGGGGATTATGGCAACGAGCCTTTCATTCCTCATCTGTTTTCAATAATTTCACACTTTATTTAAAAAACGCATGTTTAGGCACACAATCTCACACACGGAAAGATGCTATACACTGTCTGGGTGGTTTGGGCATGGCACGGCATGGCAGTTAGCCTACCTTTGCTTTCATGTGTCGGCTCTTACAGGTACAGGTCAAATATCCATGTCCATCAAGGAGTGAAAACCGTTCCGATGCCAGTTTATTTTTAATGCTGTGTCGGGATCACTGTCTCTGTATGCATGCAGTGTGCTGGCTTTGTCTGCTTGCATTGAGTAGCAATATATGAAACCGCACACGTTCTTCTCTATAGTATTCAAAATAGTTGGTGACTGAAAACGTCTCTAGATATTTTAAGCAGCAAACTACAATTGTCTGTGTAGTCTATAGTGGAATAATTCCATTATGCAGAGAACCACACGAACCTTCTGTATGTTGCAATACGGCCGCCTCTGTTCTTTGTTTACGTAGCTGGACTGGCGCTTTTTCTGAAAAGCTGGTGTGCTTAGTGTGACATCTAAGTGGTTGAAAATGAATACAAATAAAGTCTGCTGTCAGAGAGAACAAATTTTAGGCCAGAAATAGAATACCCCTCAAGGGAAAAACAAGAAACTGAGATATGAAGTGAAACGTTAAACACCTGCTATAGATATTGTGATATCACATACAGTATCATATTGTGAGGTTCTTGCCAATAGGTCTTTCCGACTCAGACTGTTAGACTCGCCCCCATTGGTAACTGTTGTTAATGTCCCACAGACCTTTGTAGCTTGTGGAACATTCTATGATAATATTCTGTCTTGTAATATACAGTTTATTGCACTGTGCTTCTTGCCAAATTAGTGTACCTTGTCAAACAATATTCTACAGAGAGGCATACACTTCTTCAGTCAAGGATATACTGTACCGTACATGAGATCCAACACTGGCTGTAATGAACATTCTGGCCGTTACAGAAGGCCTTAAACAGCTACGTACGGTACGTAGTGAGTAACGGTAATAAAGACGAATGCAGATTTTTCTCTACTTTATTGTACCTTCAGCCTTGTTTGATGATTTTCACGTTCAGTTCAGCCGCCTCCCACAAGCTTTAAATCCGACGTAATTTTAGTTCAGCCAACTGTTTTCTGGTTTAAAAAGAGATACCATAGTCTGACTTATTCTGCTAACATTTGGCTTGGTTTGTGAGACACAGGCATTGCAAACGAAAATCACGGAAATCTGATTGGTTATTATTGTCGCGTGATTGACAGGTCGGAAAGGTCACAATCAACAATCAGCATCTGATAGGGAAACACTGTCTAGAATATTATCACTGGGCAGAGACAGTCGGGGCCAGACTTCTCGAACTTTTGATATTGCATGTTGTCGATCAGTTAAAGGAAGTGTGGACCAGGGCCCTGTAACTTGTATTGTTGATCTACTATTATTATATTAAAGCTGATTTTGATAAACTCGGTCACATTGTTTCCTCCTACTTAAACTCCATAAACGAACACGCTGGAACTGGGTGAGGAGACAGCACCCATATTCCAACAATACCCAGCTAGTGGGACTGTCAGCGTTCTTTATAAATTCAACCATTGTCATATGCATTTTATACACCAATAACAAGTGCATGCAAGTTTGCATTTACAATTTATTGTAGGGTCAGATGAAGCAGAGTGACTTACAGTGAATACATGTATTCACAAGTATGAAGGAGTAGGTCTGGGTACATACATCTTGCCCAAGGATGTTTAGCCTACCGGTAGACTGGCATGCCGGGTCATCTGGTAGCCAACCGCTAACCTGTCCCATGCAAATCCATGTCAACACTGTTACACCGCCCACCTGTCTCATGGAAGTAATACATTGTCTAGGCGTAGTCTCAGTCCACCCTGTGAAGGTTATGCATATGTAACTGGTCATAGCATGCGATCAAAGAAACTATGTGTTTGTTTGACCAATGAAACTGTGGTCATTGTGACACAGATTTCCTGTAGCCTCCTTGAGGCGCCTGAAAAACATAGTTTTGTAGCTGTAAAACACATTGACGCAAGTTCTGTATTTGTTGGGATACAATTCAGTTGTAAATAGTTTCACGATTCCCTCGCGGCTCTCTGGCATTTGTGGCCCACCAGCATTTATTGGAAGTGCTTACATTTGTTATTTTTGTTTGTTTTTTGTGGCTGAGAGTTCAATACTGGAAAAGGGCTTCATCTGATTTCAGAATTGCTCCCTTCTGAAAATAAAAAGGATACATTACAGTACTACAATACAGATGTGTATGCACTGTACTACACTAATGATTTTGACACTTGGTCTGGATGGGGTCTAAGTAATGTAAATGTAGGTAGAATAAAGCCAGTATTATTTGGACAGTTCAGTTTAAGATCGTTTTATTGAATATCAGACAAAATCCGTTGTGAATATGTAATATTAGTGGACCTTGCTTTGATTCTTTGATTATAAACCTACCTAACAGAACTCACTGCAACTGATTTGTCATAATTTCCCACACAATAAATGCAAGCAAATATCACATCGTATTTACAGTAGATTTGTTCTATAAATACTTCAGTAATTGGCAACCAGTTTGTATCTTGATTGCTGGAAATTGTCCAATGTTTATGTTTACTATTTAGAGAACTGTAACAAATTGTTGAGTATTATGCAAAACTCAAAACAGGGATTTCTACCATTACTTTAAGATTATGACTACATAAATGCCTGTTTCTATTTATTATAAAACATTTGCTTTATACAGTTATTAATCTATTGATGGTCCTGTTTCATATTAAAGGTATAGTAAGTCATTTTGGAGAAAGCTTGATGGTATTTTAACTCTATAGAAACACCTCTACCTTTAATGCCATAGTGTGCTCCCTCAGAAGCTCCGCCCCACACGTTGGAAATGCATTACGACGGCTAGGCTATTGTTAGTGTGTGTCTGCGCCACTTTGGGGTCCAATTCATGGTGTCAGGGCTGTGTAGATAGTTTTTTGTCCTGGACCCAGTTTGCCTACCAGACCCGACTGGGAGTGGAAGACGCCATCATATTTCTGCTCAACCACATCTACACCCGCCTGGACAAGCCGGCGAGCCGGAGGGACTTCTCAAGTGCTTTTAGCACCATCCGGCCAGCCCTGTTGGGTGAGAAGCTGACAGCGATGCAGGTGGAGGCTCCCTTTGTATCCTGGATTGTTGACTACCTGACTGGCAGACGGCAGTATGTACATCTGCAGCATTGTGCTTCAGACAGCGTGGTCAGCAACCCCCGCAGAGGACTGTCCCCGCAGAGGACTGTCTCCCTTCTTTCACCATCTACACCACTGATTTCAACTACCACACAGAAGTCCTGCCATCTTCTGAAGTTCTCTGACGACTCTACAGTGGTGGGATGGATCAGTACAGAGCTGCGGTGGCGGACTTTGTCACATGAAGCAGCAGAACCATCTGCTGCTTCATGTGACAAAGACTAAGGAGCTGGTTGTTTAGATTAGATTTACATTTAGATTTTAGATTTCTTTATTGTCAATGTATATACATCGAAATTCAGGTGCACTCAGAGCTGGCTCAATATAAAAATAGATAGTAAAATATATAAAATAAATGTATAAATAAAGCAGGATAAAGTGCTTGTGTGGGTAAAAGTACACAGACATAGGTTATTGCACTAAAAGTTCTGCTAGCTTTAGGTTTGCTTTCAATTCAGTTCCCTTATAAGAGCAATGGAAGTGGGGTTATGCATTTCACTGCCTGTGGGTTAAAGCGGTAAAGGTTCTAAGGAGAGCCAAAGCACCAGGGGGTGCTTAACCAGGGGGTTAGTGTAGACATTGTGGAGGATTATAAGTACTTGGGAGTGACCTGGGCCAGGAACACTCAAGCCCTCAGATTCAGATTCACTTTATTGTCATATCCTTCCCACAGTTGGGTACAATAGAACGCCATGAAATGTGTTTGGCCATGGCTCTCTCCACCATTATAGTTCACAACAGTGTAAAATATAAGGACCCATCTACAGGAAGGGCAAGAGCCGTCTCTATTTTTTAAGGAGGCTGAGATCCTTCAACATCTGCCGGACAATGCTGAGGATATTTTATGAGTCTGTGGTGGCCAGTGCTATTCTGTTTACTGTGGTAGGCTGGGGCAGCAGGTTGAGGGTAGCAGATGCTACCAGACTCAATAAACTGATCCGCAAGGCCAGTGACATTGTGGCTGGGAAGATGGATTCTCTCAATGGTGAGAACAGAATGCTGGCAAAGCTACATGTCATTTTGGACAACGGCTCCCACCCACTCCATGACATGCTAGTCCACTCATTCTACCAAAGTGGACTGCAGAACGCCACAGGAAGTCATTCCTGCCTGTGTCCATCACACTTTTTAACTCCTCCCTCAGAGCCTCAGAGTCTCAAACACAGTCTCGCCGTCACTAAAAATGCAAAACTAGACATATTGCACATTATAATTGGCTTAACACCCTGGTTGACCTGTGAGACTGTTGTTGGGATTGAACTCAGCTACGTCAATTGTATAGTAGTATTATTTACTAATATGACTAATATTTATCATGATGCTTCTTTTAATATTGTTATCCTGGCTAATCCCCACACCTGTGCTGAGCTCACATAAATGCCTTCATGGCATCCATACACCACCCAGTGGTCAAACAAATAATACTAGAACAAGACCATGCATAATGGCTGTAACAGTTATATTAGATTAGTGTCATTTGTCTTCTTTATGTCTTGACATGCAAGCTGAACAATTGTGACAAAGAATTTCCCCTAAGGGATTAATAACGGATTTCTGATTCTGATGTTACAGCATGCACAGAGAATGGTAAAATAGCAGACCGCAAGAAATCAGAAAGAAAGAAGAAGAAGAAATCATACTTTATTAATCCCCCTTAGGGGAAATTCATTCTCTGCATTTAACCCATCCCTCAAGGGAGCAGTGGGCAGCCACTCATGCAGTCGTGCCCGGGGACCGACTCCAGATTGAGGCCAGTGTCTGGTCAACGGCACTGACTGGAGGGTGAAACCTGACATGTTTTTGAGCAATTGTGACCAAGAATTTCCCCTAGGGGATTAATAATAACGTAATAATAAGGAGATATCTGGTTACTTTGACAAAGTGTATTAGCTTACTATACATAAGGGCAGGAGAAATTGTTACATTTATTTTCTGTTAAAAACTATGTCAAAGGCATGTCCTTAATATTTATCTTAATTGTCTACTTAACATTGATTACTTTAGTGGGTAGCTGCTAAAAATATGTCCCCTTATAGTGTGACTCATGTTACATTTTTAATTGAGATATTCTAAGGCGATGCTTGAATAAGATTATCAATGGCATGTCCATTAGTGTGGTTATTTATATACATTTTTTTTTTAAACCACTTAAAACAGTAAAAATCCCATTAAGCAAAGTAAAGACCCCATTTTGAGAAAAAGGTATACATAACTTGGAGATCTTTTCAGGCGAGTCCATACTTGGGAAGTATGTGAGAGCAAAATACATTTTAGTGCAACCGTGTTTGGTACATTAAATGAAAAACGTCCATTCACAAGTTTAGTACTTTTAGGTGTGGACAAACAAAAAGGATCCGTTATTGCAACTCGGCTATTATATGGGAAACCCCCAAAATATACTTCCTTACTATTTTTCCTATCAGAATTGTCGCAAAAGTTATTACAGAATTCGACATACACGTGTAATGGCATGTTCTGCAATGGAATGCAGAATTTCTTTCCATATTCACTGAACATGAATCCAGTCTGAACAAAACTCTAACATCCGATTAAGATGCTTAAGTGATAGTCGGTATACATGTACGTTTTGAAGTAATTCTTTTTACTGTGAAAGTTTTTTTCAAAAATACTGTAGGTTTTGACAAACAACTAATTAGTGTTTGATACAAGTACAACATATGTTGTAATGTACTATCATAACTATATCATATGACATATCGTTAGCACTATATTTCATTCATGTTTTGGTTCACATCCCTAATGCATATCTTAGTACTGGCAGCAGGTCTAACTAAATGGAACCTATAGATTCCACTTCCACTCTCCTGCCCACATAAACAGACAGAAGAGGAAGAGAGTGAACATTGCTGTGGGTAGAAGCACCTTGTGTTGTGCATTCTGTCAACATCATTGGGTTGCCCCCCCCACTCTCCCACTTTCCAAAGCCCAAGCTGGAATGGAAAAAACAACCATAAGTGGTATTCAAAAACATTTTCTTAATTGGAAAGTGTTTGCCTGCTGTAGATACGTGCACTTACTGGAAAAGCACAGCTTGCCGATGTGTTGGCTCTGCGTCTCACCAATTGCACATTGTTTTATTAAAGACAAAACAAACAAAATACAGACAACATAAAAAATGTGTTGTGCAGTTGTATAACAGCATTTGGGCAATAGTAAATAAATGCTGATTGAGACAGTGTTTTTGACTAAACATACCAGAGCTGTGTCACAGCAGTTTCCCAGGGTTTTCTTCTCTTGAAAACCCTTTTTGTGGTGTGGACATGGTGGATAGAGAGCGCCATCCAAACCCCCTGCCCTTGGAGCGTAATGGGTTCCCCCTAAGTGTTGCTGTGGGAGACAGTTGTTCTAGCAGAAACGGAGCCAGAGGCAAAACCTTAACCCTCTCTAATGCCGTTAACAGCATCCGAACACCCGACCAGGATATGGTTAGAGTGTGGACTTCCCTGTCTGGCCATGGCTTTCTGCCAGATAGAGCTGCAAGCACAGCTAGTGTTAGCATACATTATCTTTGTTACTTACTGCTACTGCATTTAGACAACTTTAGAAAACGTGAACCATGGCAAGGGCACATTCTGCACTCATGGATAAAATGGAAACTAAAAGGCACCAAGCGTGAGCTGCTTTTCAATGAACCCCTGGCCATTGAATGGCTTCAGCAGTGCTCAACTTGACCTCCACACCAGTTTAGCCTCACGGCTGCCTCTCATAGGCTCTCTCCTCCAGTCTGTGCTGCGTAGCTGTGTCCCTGTTGTGCCTTATTTATAATGAAGTGTCACATTTTACAAATGACGGGGTTTTTCCTTTGGTAGGTCACCATGGAAGGTAATTAAGTTAGACGCTGGAGAATAATGGTGCCTGATCTGCCATTTTGGGAGGCATTACTTATGGTGTGTGTGTGTGTGTGTGTCTTAATGTCCCCATGTGTCAGGTGCATGTCGGCTGGATTTAAGAGGGTCACAAGTTAGGATTCAGAGGCAGCGCATGGCGGAGATTCTGTCAACCGAGACCATTAGGCACCACCCTTTGAGTTGTTTAGAAATCCTACTCTGTCTTGCCTCATCCAGATCCAGTTGGATGAAACAAAGTAGCCCCAGCCCGGCCCTATAGCGCTCGTCTGTTTAAAATATTAGCATTAGCGTTATCTATACACATTTGCTGTAATCTCAGAGGCGGTTGACGTGCGGTAAAAAATGTTTGTCTTCTTCACACAAACGTGCTTTTGTCCTCTACTTCTACAAATCTGCTCATGCAGTTATGTGTGTGTGTGTGGGGGGGGGTGGGCGCTTTGTTTAAATAAGCAGGAAAAACTAACAGGAAGCCAGTTGTTGCTGTGACGATGCATGTATTACAGTTGATGGCTGTATCCACATTTATTTATTTTGTTGAATTTCATGGCGTGTTCTGTCATGAACCTCTTCACTAAGCTCAGCGCTCCTTCACTCTTAACCTGTGTGTAGAGCTGCCATATCCTGCCTGTGTCTCCACCACACGCTTGAATGTACTTGGCATCATTCTAGGCTCTTAGTAGATGCACAATGCCGAGTAAATCTCCGTGGGCCTCAGACGTGTTTGCTTATCCCTCATAGGTGACGGGAGGTTCTGGACACATGTACACCTGCTTTGCCTCATGTCACTACTGCCCATGCCCGGCCTTCGATTACACCGTGCTCCGCAGGAATGATGGCTTGCTGGTGAGGCTAACCAGCACACATTCAAATACACAGACGCTCATTGCCACTGTGACTGTGTGTGCTTCCACACACACGCACGCGTGCACACACACACACACACACACATATGTTTGTTTATCAGGCAGTTTCAGGTCCCATTTGTCTCATCGGGCATGGCATTTGGAGGACGAAGCCAGCTCCTGTTTAAACATGTGTAACAGATGCATTGTGCTCCAGTCATGTTTATGTCTGCTCAGTGGGGGGTTGCCTTTGCTGTGACTGCTGTTTTGGACTTGCAGCTCTAAAAATGTTCAGCCAGACCTCCGTGCCTAACCCAAATATTGGGAAGAGGCTCCCTTGAGGTTAGGGCTAAAATCAGTCTGAGAAACACAGAGCTGTAGCAGACCATGAAAATGTACACTTCAGTGGTACTCAACCAGTAGCCCTTTACTGGCTGTGCTAGGCTATAACTGCCTTTTCCTTTATAACAGTGGTACAACCTTGTTTTTCTTCCCATTGTAGAAGACACTTTGGTTGGGCAACCCCATATGGCTGAATTAAATCCATAGGTTAATTTGAAGGCCTGACCTGTCTTGGTTGGGCTTTAAAGGCAGGGTTAGCCATTCTTGAGAACGCTTGTTAACATCCAGCTCAAATCAAAAACAAACTCCCTCGAAGCTGTTATTGCTTAAGTAATTAAGTTTACATGTAGAGATAAAAAAGGTAATGTACAGTACATGCCTGCTGTATAAATTCCTTCCCTTTCTATGGTGAATTTGTCCCATTGTTGATCTAAATAAACACATATTTCCTTGTCCTGTTGCTAGGGCTGGGCGATATACCGATATTTAATTTATATCGGTATATTTACAAAAGAGATATAAAATTAAACAATATCGTTTATATCGATATAGTTGTAGTATGCGTTTATTCATAACGTTTTAGAATTGTTCTCACTCCCTCCTTGCCTGCTAAGGAGTGGATTCAGGAGCGAGTGATTTAGTGCGTTCAGAGTGTCAAAGGGGCAGAGACAACAGAGAAAGCTGGCATATGTCAGCCTACTAACTCTGCTCGCACAAGTTGACATGGAGTGAGTAGCCAATGAGAGAGCAGATACTGAATCACCTGCTCAATTGTCGTTTCTGACAAAAGATACAGGTAGCCAGCTAGTATTACAAGGTACCGGTAATCAAAAACAAATGTGGATTAAATTGAGTAAACTGTCATTATAGCTGAAAAATTCACAACCCCTCTGCTAAGGATTTAACCATGTATAACTACATGTACAACTACAATTACAACTACTAAAAATAAAACAAATTCACATCTGTCGGGTTTCTTGTTTTTTTCTTCTCGCCTAAACATTTAACCCACTTTATAGAAAATACATATAAATATTGTATTCAACCTAAATATATCGGGATATGATTTCTGGTCCATATCGCCCAGCCCTACCTGTTGCTATGGAGGCATTTTTTATTAATTTAGGCTGTAATTAAAAAACAAGTATGCGTAAATAATTAATGTAATAATGGTGATAGTCATGATGTATGGGGATTGGGCCAACAAAAGCAAATATGAAGTCAAATATAGGCTAGCTTCTAAATGTATAAACAACAGTTTAGACGTGTATTTATTTAACATGCATTATCACCAGCCATAGTCTACTACAGCCTGGTGGTGTTTACTTGACATCTTTTCAGTGTTGCTTCACGTGTGAGTGTGTGTGCGTGCGTGCGTGCGTGTGCGTGTGTGTGTGTGTGTGTGTGCGTGTGTGTATTGTGTCATCGTACCCTCCACCAGTGCAAACACATCTTGGCTGCCTACCTGTGCCAGGCCATAGGCATCACCCAGCAGGAGAGCGTGTCTGACCAGCAGATGTCAGCGCTCCTCAGCGGAACGATGGCACCCTGACACCCGCTTCGTCCCGGAGAGTGGCTGGATGGAAGGACGGTGGCTCATTTCAAAGCTTT
>JAODUH010000489.1:0-13611 GCA_027564835.1 Typhlichthys subterraneus | reverse complement strand
TCAAAAGAAAGCGCACAGTCAAATATCACTCCTAAATTTTTTGCTGAGTTACTCTGAGTAATATTACAATTGTCAAAGTTAAGTGTGTTAAGTGTTAAGTGTTTAATGCAACTTTTTGTCATGGCTAGGTCTCACTTGTGAAATAAGGTTTAATCTCAATGTGACTTGCTTGTTAAATATAGGTTATACAAGTATGGCTAGGCATAGTGCTTTGGTTTAGTGTGAGTTGAGTAAAAGTAAATAACCATACATGTAATAGGTAGCGCAGTCTCAACAAGGTGCCATGGTGTAATGGTCACATTCTTATTAGAAAATCCAGCAAGTACTAGGGCTAATACAAATAAGCACCTGTTCAACAAAAGAAAAATAGCTAGTTAGGTGAAGCCTTGCCATTGAGAATCATTGCAACTGATCTCACACTTTCAGTGCTTTAGTTGGCATCTGGTAGAAATTACAAAATCGACATCCCCTTCATACTGTTTCTAGGTTTTACATTTGTCTATCTAAATTAATCATTATTTCAAAACCATGAAACTAGTAGCACCTCAAAAATATATTGCAACTACAAGGTTTTGTTTCCATGATTGGGGGAAATTCTTGTTGGGAACAGCACATAAGCCACAGTTTATGGCAGGCCATCTGCCATTCATTGAAGGGCTAGATTGATGGCTGCCCTAAATTATTGGTACACAGACCTAAATGTCAGTGTGACACTCTGCCATGCACTACACACTAATAAAAGTCCATCTGGTCAGAGACAATGTACCCATAAACTCTTCGTTACTTAAAAATATTTAACAGAAACCTAATTTCTAATTATCTACAGTTCATTACTATAATTTAAAATAAATAAATGTATTAATTAATTCAGGACAATGCACATTGATGAACATAACATCAGTATACAGTTCAACAACATTTACAGGCATGTCAAAGTATGTCAAATCTCCAAGAACAATATCCAATGCTTGTCTTGGTTTAAGTCAAAACTTTTCTTATAATGTAAAAATAATTGTGTTAAACATTTAAAAAGTTTTGAAGATGCAATGTTTCATTTCATATGACCTGCTGACCAGACTAGCTACATTTGCTACAGACAATGCGCTATCCCATGAACAGAGTGTTAACCACTCCAGTCTCCAACGGAAGTATTTTTATGGCCTCTAAGCGCTAGTGATCAAGTTTAAAAGTTTTCTCAATTCTTGCTTTGACCTGATTAGTGGGCAAGGTTGGGATCATCTTGGTGGGGAAGGGGCCAGGGACTATTAACTGCAGCAAGGTGCTAAGGAGAAAGGTTAATGAGCTAAACCCCACACTGGTAGGTCAGCTTTCATGTTGAGCTTTGTGTCTGCATACAGGACAGTTAGCAAGGTATAATTCAAGTTCTGCTCTCTCTGTTTCTCCTTGTAATCTTTTATATTTTTATGTAAATTTACTTTCTAATACATCTATTATAAATTTGTTCTAGTAAATCAGATAATGAGGGCTGCTGTGGGAGTGCAGTGCACAAGCCCTGGACTGACCCGTGGCAACCCAGACAGGTCCACTGAACATAAATAGTGAATTAGATCAGTGCCCCTTATCCAGCTGCTCAGCCAAAAGCCCCCTGATGAGGATTTAATGGTGACAGTGAAATTAACCTAATGAATGGCAAGTTGTCAACACTATTAAGCAGCCAACCTAATGCACCCCGGCTTCTACACAGCAGGCACTAATGCTGTTTACAATGTGCGGCTAAACTACAGTAAACTGGAGCTGTTCCAGGCTGACTTTGATGACTAGTCAGCAGAGAAGACAGAATGGATGTGATTGACTTTAACATATATGCCAGGCCACAGAAAAAAGCTTTGATTAATGAGCTGAGGTTGATTTTCCATGTATCCATCTACCCAAACTGATAATGTAACTGGTTTTTATTGCATCTTTTTATAATAATTTTTATAATACATAATGTACACCATCAAAACAGGGTCACAGCACAGAGCCAATCATAGATGAGAGATCTCCTCAATGCATTATGATATGAGCGCTGCTTTGACATGGCTAATCCTGTGATACCTGTCATTGAAAATAGCAGTTCAGAACATAGAAAGGCCTCAACAGATATGCAATAAATTTGAAGGATAAATGAACAGACAGTACATATACATATATATCTATCTGTTGGTCAGTTTTTACCTTTATTTGAACTGCTAAGACCACAAAGCCAATTTTATCTTAAACTGACAATCTCTATATTTTCACCAAGTTTTCAGAAAAAGATGAGTGTAAAAGACCCTGGTCTGTGCCTGCAGTCCATTTCAAACAAATAACAAATTTCGAACTGAATAAAATAAAAGTGCCGGTGCATAAATTCAGGGAGTCACTGTGATACATCATACCTGCATACCTTTACGATCAAATCTCTGTTAAGTGGAAGGTGGGTTAGTACATGGGTTCCCAAACTTTACCAAGCCAAGGCCCCCCCAAATAGTATTAGCTTCAGGCCAGGGCCCCCCTTTTGCAAGATGTTTTTAAAAACATTTCCTTACTTTTATTTAATGCAATAAAAGGTAATTTTATATTTAAAAAATGTTATCAGATTTAACATTACTGTTTTCATATCTTATCTAAAGGTTTATAAGCAGTGTCAGTTGAGTTAACAACATGAGCCCATACAGTTACCAGATCAACATTGACAATTTGTGATTAATTATATTTTTCCTGGTAGGCAATTAGAAAGAGCATATTTTTCGGAATTCTGTTTTATAAATACTTACCTAGAATCATTTTAAACATTATTTTCCTCTCTTCTCTTTCTTGTTATTTCTCCAATTTGCTGAGGCACCCCCTGGGTTAGTACACATGATGTAAATGTACATGTAAAAAAGTTTGAGTTTCTTAAAGAGATATGGTACTTCATTCGTTGGTTATATCAATGGGAAGGTCGGAGCTGATCTGTGACTGTAACATCTGAGTCTCCGGGTTGCCTTTTATTCTGAGCGGCTACACTCCTCCTCTGTCCTCCTGCTTCTCCTTCCCGCTTCTCCTTCCCACTCTGCTCCTCTTACATCCCAAATATCTTTCACGTGAAATCAGGTAGTATTTTTTGGTGGTGATGGTCCAATATATCATTATCCACCATCAGCATCTTCACATCTCACAAATTACACTGACTTTTTATTTCTCGAAATTACATTCGGTACCATTCTGATCTTCAAAGAACCTATGAAAAACACTGGTCAATTTAGGTTAGTTGTCTACAAACGTGGGTTTGACCGCCCTCCATACACACACACACACACACACACACACACACACACACACCTTCAAGGGATCATGGCGTGTGATATATAATTGCATGATTTTAATCATTTTAAATTAACATTCATATAATATCTGTTGGCCTGCTTCTGCTTCTATAAGTAATTGCTGTGGTTCATTTATGTGGCATACTAGGAACTATGAAGAGCAATGCCAGGTTTGGTTTCAAACCACATGGATAGTTTATTTTTATGTTGGACATTTTAGACCAACATAAATGGTCCAAACCATTCTTATAGTCTTCATAATATTATATGAACTTTTCTGCCTCCAGGCTCCAGTACCCTAATATAATTTTCACGTAGGCTATAGTCCTACCATTACATCCTTGAAATATTATAAAAACATAATATAATATAGGTACATTGTATTACATAGCTGTGATGTGGTCATGGTTCACTATATTAACCCCTTTATAGGACAAGGAACAATATTTGGTCACTTCTGTGAACATTCCAAACGGCGGATTTCTCCCAGCCATTCACAGAAAATCAGGCTATGTCAGTTAGTTACACCAGGATATCTGACAAATCGGAATTCTAAAAACACGCTTCTGTGCTCCTACCGACACCGACATCTATGGTTATAACATCGAAACTAGAAATTGAAAGTCAATGAAACTTACACATTATACAATTGAATAGTTGTGCTGCATGATGAGATAGTTGTTTGAATAGGATTTCAATAAATTCATTAAATATGTTAATGAAAAATAGAGGAATCATATTTTATTATAGGGGTGTATTTTTTTTAGATAAAGCTCTGTGTTTTAATAAGACATACATATTATTTACATTTTTATTTTTATAATAAATAATGCATTATAACTTATGAAAATTATTTAATAGTGCAGCTGCTTCATAAAGTACAATGAAGCAGTTACCTAAGGGACTGAACTGGACTTTAAATATAATTCAAAACAATACTAGGTGAACAAGTTTAAAATGTTCTCATATAATAATTACAAATATACCATTAAATATTCTTAAATAAATATTTTAACGTTTTTAAATTTAAGTTTAAGTGTTTTTGTGATATTCTATATATATATATATATATATACTTTTTGGGGAAAAAACGTACAATAGATTTGTATAGATAGATGATTTGTATCATAAAATGTTGACATTTGACAAACAGTAATTAACACTCTAGGGTTGACATTTAGAATTTCTAAGTATTTCAATGAGTGCCCTAGCATGTTGTCCTTCAAGAAAGCTTGCAGTGCCACCTTGTGGCAAAATAGTTAAATTAATCCACAAATGTGCACCCTTATTTAGTAAAATAATCCAGAGACAGTCCCTGCTTGATAGCCTATTATTAGCATTTAACAGGCATTTCCAAATAATTTGTAAAGTAAAAAAAAAGTATTTAACATATTACACATTACAACATATTATGCAAGTTACTTGTTACCTTCCTAGAATAATGATTTTTTGACAATTTATTTTTTTTGTTGCCTAAATCATCTCATGATACTGGCCACCTCTGGTAAACTTGCCTTCATCCTCAGTTGAACAGATCCTGTGATTCTATATGTAGTATAAGGGCCTATGTATAATTATATAATGTCTATATAATATCTATTTATCCAATATTTGGTTCAGTTTATTGTGTTTTCTAAAAAACTTGAAATAAATGACAGGCCATTATTTTAGGAAGGTTACCTTATAACATAGTTAACATATACATGAAACATAATTATTAAGCTTTGATCCCTCTAACTAGTAGCTTCCTATGTCATCGTAATCGTCCTCTGAGGAGAAATTGTTGTCGGGACTCACAGGGGAGTAGAGCTCGTCATCGTCAGTGCTCTCATGTTCTAATAATTCACCCAAAGAAATACAGAACATTGTATCAGGGATATATACACCATGTTCTGTGTAACAACAGCTGTTGTTTTAATCACCTCGATGACTTCCTACTCACCTGGAACATGGGTATCTGTGGTCAGTGTGGGACCATGGTGGTCATTATTGTCTGTATCGCTGTAGGGGAAAGCCAACTGGTGTACATCCACTTGTCCTAGGAGACAAGTGTAATGTCATAATGTTTAATGGCATGCACACTCATGCAGCTGCCTTCAGTTATTTTGGTTACCCTATTCTCAGGGCGGAGATGTGATGCAAATTTGATGAGGTCAGTAACATCACTTGTCACGCCCAAACAACTGCAAACAAAACTGATGTACGAGAGCCAGGAAGCTGTCAATCAAGTATAGACGCATGCCCAGACTGTCCTGAAAAGAGGTCTATTCAGGCCAATGTACTGAAAACAGCTGTATCCTTAACAGGTCTATTATCTATGAGATGTAATATGAAAAACACTAAAGTCACTTTACTCTATTGAAGCGATCAGAGGTCACCCTCCTTGCATATCAATGCCAATAGTGTTGCTAAAGAGAACATTTCCCATTACATTTAATAAAGATAAAGATTTTTCCTTTCCAGTGGGAATGACTTGCACACACACATGCACACACACACAGAGTGGGTTAAATAAACCAGACTGACCGGGGGTCATTGAATCTTCAGCAGGTGTTGTGTTTTCATAGCATTCCCCAGAGGAAGTAGAGGATGACTCAAACGTGTCCACTGCAATGGTAGTAAAAAAGACACTAGGTATGTTGGTGGTATTTGTTCACACTTTCAGACTGAATGCTTTACGTAAACTTTTTACAGTATCATGATACCATTTAAAAAAAATGTTACCACTTTGGTTGGAGCTGGGATTTCTGAAAACACAGGTGCTGTCTAGTGGCAGATAACCGTTGTGGTTTATAAAAACTCCTGTCTCTTCAGAAATGGGTCTGTGTGCTGAAACACAGTCATTGTTTGTCTTATTAAACATGATGATAGTAACACAATGCATACATACAATTAAACCCATAATATCTGGCATTGTTAATATTACAATATTAACAATACTTTATTTTCATCAAGCCGCAAACAATATCTTGGGTGAAAAGACCAAAATGGTTCATTTTTATACTCACACATCTCGAGGCTGTCAGGAACTATTACCCTAATTGAAGGGTTCCTTTTGTCCTGACAGTATCGCTGAGAATCTGGATGATGAGGCATACAGTATGATGCAGTCTCTTAGTCAGGAAATCTAGTCCACCAGGCAACATACAATATACAACAGTATCTGCAACCTCTAAATTCAACCAGATCTAGAAGTTCTAGTGCTAGTGAAAATAAATGCACTGAAAAAAATAAATTCAAACAAATAAAAAACAGCTCACTGCGAAAGGTTGATAAAACAGACAGCTCAGGGCTTTGGTCATACTGCTCATAGTCTGAATCTATGGATGTGCTGTCAATACCACTAAGCTGGCTCCCAGGAAGCCTGAAGGGGACTTCCAAAGAAAAACAAAATAATATATAAATAACAAGTATATATTGTTGAGTTATAAATAGGCCTGTCTTGATAATTACTATATCGCCTTATCGTGCGATATACTGTATGGAAATGACGTCGATAGTTTTTCTGACCGGAATAATATTGTATTTACACACGTTGCTGACATAAGACATAAGTGCTGTGGTGCTCCTGTGCTCTTCACTCATCTCTCTCTCGCACTCTCTCTCTCACACACGCACGCGTACAGAGCAGACAGCGACAGCCGATACAGATTCCTAAAGGCCAATGAGTAGGCTATATTATATTGTTTACGTAAAGGTATTTTTCCCGACGACTGCATAATTTCAGCCAACAACATTTAGAAGATTAAATGCAAAAATACAGCATTTGTTTAAGTTGTTTCAATGTTTGTAGACTACCTACTTTGCCAAGCAATGAAACTGCACAACAAATAATTCATGTCACATGACAATAGCGGAACAGAGGTACGTTAAGAATTAATTAAACATTTTCAGTTCCCAGCTCGCAGCAAACTGTTTGAAGATGTATAGTTCTTAGCGAACACACTGACGCTGGACGAACGGCGACAGTTTCAATCTAATATGTTTGAAATGTTTACACAAAAAATTCCATATTCAATGTTAAAGCAAACATGTTCGCCAATTCTGGACTCACCTTTATCATTTTGATGCTGATTAAAATATCTACCGGTCTACAGAAAATATGGAATATGTCGCTGCAATTAATCGGCCAACAAAAAACTGTTATTGTGACAGGCCTACTTATAAATTATCTACTAATGATACAATACAGTATCCAAATTCACTTTCTCCAGTTTACTTTTATTTATTTGTATTTTTTTAAATGTCTTTGGACTATTTGATAATAACACTTAGTATATAAAATTCCTCACTGTGCTTATTAATATGAATGGCGTGTTACATTTCCACCAACCATGTGTCTACTGACCATGTTTCTCCACAGAGTTGGAGGGGACCTTAATCAGGTCAGCACCATCTCCATAGCAATTGCCCAGACGCGCTGACAAGGTCACTTGGTCATTGTAAAGGTGAGCTAAGAGTAAGTATGTAAAAAATGACAAATTACAGTACATGTCATGTCAAATGGCTTTACAAGCACATTAAAAATATGATTCAAAGTAAATTAAGAACTCACCATCTCTTCTTCGGCGATGGCGGCAGAACAAAGCATCGATTGCTACTGTCATGGCCACAAACAGGAGGAATACAAGAATGACAAGAGCAATTCTCTCTGGAGACAGTAGAAGGTGAAACGGATATCCTCTACTTGAACTGTCTGTAGTCGTACTAGCTGGGATGGTAGTGAAAGAACAAACATCCTCCTTAATAGCTATAGTTGTTAAGGTTAGGGTGATATTTTGATATTTTAAATTGTTACATCATTTAAGTATGGAGCAGAATGTGAGTGTTATAAACAAAATCCTCAAATAGACTGAATCTGAATTATTAATAAAGTAGATAAAATATTCTGAAGGGTAGGCTATGTTGCACTGCATTGATTGTGCAGTAAGCTCAAGAGGTTACTACTGTATGTAGCCACAAATAGCTCTTTAATGTAGTCTACATACAAATATCCATCTCACGTTTTCTTGTGTTTTAAAATACATTTTAAATAATAGGCTATATACACAAGCCTATTAATTATTTCTGTATTACAGGTTTGAACAAAAACATTAGCTAATCACGTTGAAATGCGACAAATAAAAAGAAAATCAAGTTTTCATGACTTGAGAACTACATTTGTGAATGTGCACCATTGTTTTTCATGCAAGAAGTGGATTCGCTAGAATAAAGCCCCAGCCCCATTGGAAGAGACTATCAGCGATGTAACATTGAGAGACCATAGAAAGTCAATGACATTCAGTGACTTAATGCGACAACAGGCAAAATAACCGTACATTTACACTGCACTGCCAACTACAAAGCAGTCATTTATTTCAGTGAGAACAAGGCGTTAGACTGAAAGGAGTTGCGATTTCTAAAAGACAGATCTGCTATGCCAGTTTATAACATTCATCTATGAAATAATTGTGTGCTTGTGGATACATAGGCAGGGACGGATTACTGTCCGGGCCTGCAGGACACATGCTCAGGGCCCTAACTCAAAAAGGGGCCCATTGTGGCATGTAATAATTCTATATGCGTTTTATTAGTCTTTGATCAGGAACTGTTAAGCAATTTAACATAACATCATTTATTCTTTTCTAAGTAACTCCCTAGTATAATGTTATCAACCGTAACCATAGGCACAGCATATGCTGAAATAGTGTTACGGAACCTGCAATTCCGATAGCAGTAATCCGTTGGGAGTGGCCTGTGATTGCATTGAAGCCACGCGCATTTGTTTACTAACGTCTTTTATTTGATTTATATATTTCTCCCTCAATTATTCTAATTTCATGGGTACTGTGGAATATAATGACTTAGTTTAAATATAATTACTTACTTAGAAGGGGGCCACTGTCAGATTAGTGTTGTAGTTAAAGTAGTCTTCCAGACCAATCTTTTACATATGTAAAGAATGGGACACAGTGCTGTCTAAATGCGTCAGTACTGCCTATTTGACAAGCGAGGTATTTTGATTGACATTCACAACGACCAAATATATAACTCAATGACCATGTTGGATGTTAAACTTGCAATGAAGGAAACTAAACTACAGGACTCTGGCTGTTTACAGGTCTTGTAACGTTCAGCACAAAGTTGTCTATGCTATGTAGTGCTAATGAACATAAGAGGCTGAGACTATAGTTAAAGATAAGATGGATCAGCGATGGCTGGTCCATAGGGGGCGCTAGGGCGCTGACCCCCTTAGAATATATAGAGTAGATCTTCTCATGCTATACATACATTAATTATTGCTAAAGAGTAATGTATTGGCTACTCATACAATGCGCCTGTTAGCCTATGCATGCGTGTCACAATTGGCTCCAAAATAGCTAAAAAATTACAACTATTTGATTAATTTCTGCTTCCTGGTCGTAGGACGAAGGTAACATGGGTGTGTATGTATCTTCAACTTTTGCAACCAGGTAACATGAGGCTGCTTTCTAATTTGTTGCTTAAATATTTTGCTCCGGATGCAGGGTGATGTTCCCTGGACACCCTTACTTTTATTGGCAGTGAATTAGTATTGTTTCCAACTTGTTTGATTTAATGCGATTGGACGATTCCAATGTGTTGTTCTTGTGCACATTTCACTCAGGATGTTGTGGATCACTCAGCAAGGAAATATTTTTTTATTTACAAAAACTTTCACAACCAAGGATTATTGAGGATATCTTAAATTGGACCCGACCGACCCGATTTACATATGATTCAGAAGCAAGTTGATGATGAAATACACACAGATATTCATAATAGGCTAGGCTAGGCCAGAGCTGTAAAACATTTTTCTTGTATAAATGTTTGTCTTAGTGGATTTATTTGTTGATAATTATGTCATAGACTTTTAGATTTAATTAAGATTAAAGATTAAGGATCAAATCTACAGACATTGTTTGTTTGCTTGGGTACACAGAACAACCTCAGTATTCAGTCCAGTGTGTGTGTGTGTTAACGAGATAGGAACATTCTTAATAGATTGCAGAGATATATATTAAACATACATCAACCAAATAAATTATAATAAATAATAATTAGTGTGTCTACAGTATGACAATAAAATGCTACAATAAAATGCTACATTGAAAGGGTTTAGGGTTTAAGGCCACCAACTCCGTCAATCATCTGTTTCCCAACAGATTCACCAGATTCAGATCCATGTTAGCTGTAACAACTGATCCACTGGCAATCAATCGCATCTTTAAAGACTTCTATGTATCACTTTATTCTTAAAATCAGCTTGTCCCATCTGATTTAGATATTATTTTTAAAGAATTTGGCTTTACCCACTATTGAACAACCAGTAGCACAAGATTAAGAGAGACCCATTTCTGTCGTTGAACTCAATGTAGCTATATCATCTTTGCAAAGTGGCAAGAGTCCAGGCCCGGATGGTTATCCATATAAATTCTAAAATACATTTAGACATATGCTTGCTCCTTTGTTATTAGACGTGTTTAAGGAATCTTTTAATCTGGGTCGCCTTGCCCACACTCTCACACAAGCCTCCTATATCTCTTATTCTGAAAAGGGGTAAGGATCCCTAATCCTGTACTTCATATCGCCTGATAAATTAATTAAATGTAGATTTCAAAGTTTTATCGAAACCCTGGAATCCCTTCTCTTATCCATTATCTCTCCAGGTCAAACTGAATTTATCCGAAATAGGCATGCTTTTTCTAACATCAGACACAATTTTAATACAATGTAAAATTCCCATGCTTCTAAAACGCAAGAGGCACTAATATCTTTAGATGTTGAAAAGGCGTTTGACAGGGTGGAATGGATTTATTATATGCCTTAGGGAAATATGGGGTTGGTAATGGCTTCAGCTCCTGGATCAAGTTGCTCTATTCGTCCCCCCAGTCCTTAGTGCGGACTAACTCTGAATACTAACTCTGAATATTTTTCATTCATCATGTCCATTACTTTTTGCAATTGCTATAGAACCTCTTGATATTGCCCTTTGGTGCGATACCAATATTGGTGATATCTACAGAAATGATGTTGAATTGAAGGTTTCCCTCTAGGCAGATGATCTTCTGTTGTATATTCCAAACCTGGCTATATCTGTTCCTGCCATCTTTAAGACTTAAGGGTTGTTTGTTGGAATATCTGGCTATAAACTGAATTTGACTAAGAGTTTTTTCCTATTTATTTTGCTGCTAAATCATATCCTTTAAAACGGCGCAACACAGTTTTATATACCTTGTCACACGACAATACGAAGCATTTGACCCTCCTCCTATCTGGCTAGCCATGGAAGCACATTCTTCCAAACCGGTGTCTTTAATGGTCATCCACCTCATACTATACTAGAAATGTTATTAAAAACATATAAAATATTTGGATTCAGTTTAGAAGATTCTTTGGTTTTCAGGCTCACTCTGCTTATGCTCCTCTTGCAGCTAATCATAAAGGTAAAGGTGCTTTTATTGTCACATACACATACATGCAGAGAAATTTGCATTTAACCCATCCCTCAAGGGAGCAATGGACAGCCGCTGTGCAGCGCCCGTGGACCATCTCTTGATATATGCCAGTGTTTCTGGTCACATGGCACTGTCTGAGAGTGAACCTGACATTAAGGATCTGTTTATTGATTATGATTATGTTTTTGCCTCTTTTTCTAAACTTTCAACTGCATTCTCTAAACCCAAATATAATCCTTTTTAGATATTTCCAGATACGTAGCTTTCAAAGCATTTCATGAATTTCCTAATCTTCCACAAGATAAGCCATTGGATGGCTTTCTGACCCCAATGCCTAGCCTAAAAGGTAAAATTTCTTTCATTAATATAATTCATTTTTAGGTTCTTTGTCATTGGATTCCATTAAAGCACGTTGGGAAGAGGATGTGTTCATATTCAAATCTATAATGGACTACACATTATAGACATACTATTTCTATTAAATATTTGTCGGAAATGTTCAGTATGAAAATATATCATAATAAATTACCTTTTAGCCATGATTAGCCACAAAAGTCCTCTATAATAGATACGTTGTATCTGTTATAGAGGACTTTCATCATACCCGGATGCATGCCATGCTGACATTGCCAGCAGAATATTTGCATTTTAAGAGATAGTATAGAATAAAGCCTTTTACTAAATATTCCAACATTTAGGCTAACATTTAGGTGCTTATTAAAAAATAAGCACCTTATATTAAGGACATACCATTATAAAGTCTGTTTGGTACCAAATGGTTAATAAGTGACAGTTACGATTATTCCTCATATAAGTTGTTTGTATACAAACAAAAAAGGATCCACTTACACCTGTCTCTGACTGTCTGGTTTGACTGACTATTTCGCCCCTGGAGAATAGATATATGAAATAGCCAGTTAGTTAGTCAGTTGGTTAGTTATCAGAAACCTCAGCCACTTGACTAATGACATAACAGGTGACAACCATGTCAACCCATCTTCATGGACCTATCAGGAGAGTGTAGGGCTGGCCCCAAATCTTCGATTATTCGTTTGTTGGGTATGTATTCGATTTAAATATTGGGATTCGAGTATTCGTTTTTTCACATTATGCATGCATGTTTTCCCATTAATTCCTACTGTCTCCATATACACCCATATGTTGAAATGTAATTGCCCTACACTGTCATCAACACAATTGATTGCAATTGGCTCTGTTTGTAAGAAGAGAGCAAAGTTATTCATTCAACACACACTCTCACACACCACCTCATGGACTGAGAAAGCCATGACAATATGTAACTATTAGTAACTGTTCCTTCTTTTCTTATTTTCAACTATAATCAACGTTTTGCCTTAAACATTTAGTATTATACAATTTGCGTAATTTTATTTTGTTATCTAACTCCTGTTGAAATGAATTAGCTGTCTTTAACTACAATAATAGAGAATATTTAAACTAAGAACTGCAGTTATCTTTCAGTTTTCTCATAACATGTTATCTTCAAAGAGACCTAATCTACAAAACTCATTGTTTAAAAAAAGTAAGACATGTAGAATAAGTATACTCTTTTGCTGAGATTAACAATATTATGCCAAATGCAAACGGTGAAAGTAACTCAGTACTTGGACATGCTTCACGGCAATGTCAGCGCTACAATCTCAGGCAGAGCTAGATCGTGTCCATGCTGCATCTGTGTAAATATGAGCGGACATAACCAGCTATATGGCCAATCACCCTTCACTTCCATAAAACAATAAGAACACAGGGCTTGACATTAAGCATTTTAATGTACTTGTCCTTTCGGACAAGTACATTTGTCATTCACTTGTCCGAGTATAAAAGTTACTTGTCCGGGAAATAAA
>JAODUH010000488.1:0-13612 GCA_027564835.1 Typhlichthys subterraneus | reverse complement strand
TGATGTAATGATGAGGTGGAAATCGCTCCTGTAGTAGCCTACTGTCTGGAGCATCATCACAGCCACTTACGATGGAACATAATGTTATTCAGTCGGTCTCTTGTCAAAGTATGATGGTAACTAATATGGTGGTTTCTTCCATTTTAATGGTTTTAGCCACAGGAGAACATACTCTTCATACTTTGGAGGGTGGTATAAATCATATTCTGGCTCAGAACCGCACTAATATTTGATTGTTGGTCGTAAAAACACTAGACTGTCGATTACTAAAGCCATCCAAAAGCGTTCATATGACGAAAAGCATAAGTTCTACCCATATGACTGACAACGGCTCCCGCCCATACATGCATTCGAAAATAAGGTGAATAGTACAGTTGAGCCAACTAGACTTTAACAATTGTGAATTCTAAGCCTTTTTGCATTGTACGAGATTTGGAACCGTGTCAGAGCCACCCGGTAGCACATGTATTCATTCAATGACCCCAAAAGGCAGCACATTACTTCAGGTCTGTGCCCAACACGTGGTTTCTGGAAGGCGAAGTGAACATATTGACGCTAATGGATTGTCCTTTCTTGCGCTTAGCTATCTATCCCTTACCTTGAGATCAGAGAGCGTAGCTAATGCCCACCCATGCAATAATTTCTATGTTGGTGTTGGATGCTGTGTGCCACATTCCTCTCTGCTTGTGGAACAGTGGTTGGAGACATCAGTGCAAGCTAGGACATAATTAAAGAGGGCGATTGATTTAGACTTGGAACACTGTCAGTGAATAAAGACAAGGAGGAATGCATATGGTGCATGCATACACATATACACTTGATTTTTTCACTTGATTTCCCCCCCAAAAAAATAAAGTTTGGCAAGCAAAACGAGCAGCTGTTTCTCACATATCTTGTCATACTTTTCCGAAATAAAATATTCAATCCATAATTACGATTTGAGACTGAAGTAAAACATTCTTTGTTGAGGTGAGAGTACACAGTTGGATAAAATAGATTTCTGAGTTAATTATACAATACTCTAAAATATGTAGGCTTAAAGAGACATAATTAAAGAGACATGATTATGTTACATAGAACACCACCTGAGAATAGTGAATTATGTCACTGAGAAACAATCTTTTTACACGATTCAGAATTGCAGCGTAGACAGCAGTTATTGTTGATGTATTTCAAACTATAACATAGATGACATGTCCACATGTTCTTCCTGCAACATTACAATAGTAGCATTAATGCTTCCAAAATTATTGTTATATGAGGGAGAAAAGGTTGTATGCTGGCCTGCTGAGCAATAAATACTTAACCCTGTGCTCTGTGTTGTGGATTAAGACAAACTGTGAATGGACCTACAGTAGAGGATTAAGTAGTCCCTCGCCTCACCAGAATAGCCCTGGTTTTGTCATGCGTAAAGAGAGTGGCAATGCATTATGGGCCTGGTATACTTATCAAGCAGCTCACAGCAAACCTACAGTACTCAACCAGGGATCACCAGTTATTGTGCACCTGAACATCAGTAGGATTCCAAACAGGAGGAACGAGGACATGATAAAGTCCTATCTCATTTAAAAAAATCTATATATAATATAATACTACCCCGTCAGTGTGTCTCTTCTGTCAAGAGTCACTGTGTTTGTTTTGTTCCATTACTTTTAGTTTGCCTACTGTAGATAATTACTAATTTTAATGTTGCAATATGCAACTTGTTGGTGGTTTGCAGTTGTAAATAGACCATGCTGCTGTTGATCATTTGCTCTTTAGTAGGTGAACATTACATACCTTTTTAGAAATAACATTTTCTTGTGTCATTACACACTTTGTGTATCACTCAGTACTTTCTAGAAACTGATGGTGTGTAATATAAAATGATAGTCTATATGTTCTATAGGTAAACTGTTCAGTACATATATATAATATACATGAGTTGTGTTAAAGAGGCTGGTGGATAAGTGGACTGGAAGAACATTTCTTAAAATATGCCCTTATAATGCTCTATGCATACATTCATAACATGGTATAAGGCAAATATACTAAACTAAACTTATACTTGGTATTGTAATAATTGTTATACTCACTTCAAAACAGCATTAGATTGTATATCAATGTTTATAATGCATTATGAACTTTAATACTGTAACTAATGGTTACTTAAGCAATAACAGACAAGAGGTTAGACTGAAGACGTTCCAGAAATTCCCCGATTCACGTTGCGAAACACTACCCTAAAGGAAACTGTCTGCATGTTGTCATTGCTATCCATAATGTGATTTTCCACCGCATCTCAACTAGACTTATATTGTTTTTGGAACCAGATGAGATGAGGCTATTTTTACAATGTTTGTTGAGTTTGTAGCTATGCAGTGGAAAAGCTCTAGAAGCTAGTAGAGTCGAGCAGCTACCATGTGGTACCATGCAATGGGAAAGCGCTTTTAGGCTACTGCAGAGTAGGCTATAGCCTACCATCCCGTGGCTGTCATCACACTGTTGGAATCGGTTAGAGTGTCCTTTGTTAGCTGTGTGGGTGAAGACTTCGAAGACTTCTGGACAGACCCGGTAACGCAAATTGTCCCATCCAGCTCAAGCTGGGATGAATCCTTTCTTTGGCAACCACACAGAGGAACATGGTTGGAATATCCAATTTTATAAAGGTGGATAAAAAATTGCTGCCGCAGTCATTACAGTAGCCTATGCATAGAACTATAAAATAAATCACGGGTGTATTTTGTAGTTTATGCAAAATTCAATGATGTGACGACTCCCTCTGACCAGTCATTAGGCTGCCGTGTTTTCACGTGATGGTATAGCGCACCGCATACAATACCAACGTGCATTGCGCCTGCACCCAACAGACACGAATGGTGTGCAGCCTTTTGCCATATCACTTGAACTGTAGTGGACCCGAGTGGAGGATGGCTGTCATAGCTCAATTGGAAAAGATACCGAAGCATCTTCTAGTCTCAGACTCTTCGGTCCATTTGCACCACGTCACATATTGTTCTGAACGTCTAATACATATGCTCAATTGATGTTCCGGAAGTGAGGAAGTCGATATTCATTGGCAGACAAAAGCCCCAACTCGGTTGGGAATCACAGCTTGCTCCCGTGAGCGACGATCGTTTAGTGTGAATTGCTTACAACGTGAGCTGAGAGTGTCGCCGACGTGTCAGCGATGCGTTACAAAGCCTGACTGGATATTAGCAGGTTAAATATCTGGACCTGTCGGAAAGTCCAAGTCCTGTAGTATGAACAGTGTTGTGACACATTGAAAGATGGCTATATCATTTGGAAAGCTACATGATTTTCTATTCTTGTGTGTAGTGTTCAGTAACTGAGAAAAACTAGCTGCAAAAACGCATCTTAACAGCGATATGATTTCATAAAGGTTTACGAGCATGTTTGTATGTGTGTGTGTGTCTCTGTCTGACAGCAATGTGTGTTTTGGCTCTCCATGCCCACAGACAAGGAGAATGTGTGCATGTGTCTGCATTCATATCTAATTTTGTCTTTAACAGTTCCCCGTCAGACATGCCATGCAAAGCACACTCAAACACACACGCTCTTTCTCACACAGCAGGACACAGGAGAGATTACCAGTTTAGGAGAATGAACAAAATGTGTGTGTGTGTGTGTGTGTGTGTGTGTGTGTGCGTGCATGCTCTCAGCTGAGGGAGCTGGTTCATGTGTCGGTCAGAGTCGCTTTATTTCCTTTTAATTGACTTAAGATGGGCAAACAAGACCTCAGCAAGCACAAGGCACTCATTACACACACACACACACACATGCATGCGTGCGCACATCAAAACCCACATGAACACACAACCTGATGGACACACACCCACACACATGCGTGTGTATGCTAGCTACTTTACTGTTCCGTCAGGCTAAATGAAGGCTTGTGTTTTCCAAGTCAGCACCAGTACATATTAGGTCAAGGCTTCTCAAAGTGGGGATACGGGAGCCCCCCAAGCCTACAGGCTTCAGGATGATTTCAAATAAAATTGTATTATCATTTGAATATACTTGGCCATAAACAACTTAATTATGGGTGTATTATCTGGGCCAGTGTGAGCATGGTTGAGCTTGCCACCATTTCCCAGTGTCTAGAAACTAATCTATAAATATCTACTGTACATTAGCTACGTTTAACGGCTGTTCTGGTTTTCCCTACTCCATGTCCAGGTATATCCTAAGACTGACTGCATATTTACATATACCTATAATTTATTTACTTATTTATATTTATATTTTTTATTAATGTTTTTATTATTTCTTGCCTTGCCCTTTAAGCATGTCAGCCTTTCAGTTCACCCACCCATCCCTCCCTCTCTCCCTCCAAGAACCTTCTCATTGTTTTTGGGCATTCGTGTGAGAGAATGAAGAGGTGTTGTTATGAGGAGAGGGACAGTAAAGCGGTCTGTTAGTATGCTTCTCTCCACTTCTCTCTCTGTGCTCAGTGGGCCATGACTCAAAAAAGTGTTCTAGTGACACTGCACTTCTTGTAGTGGTCTAATGACTAGGGATGGATATCAATGATATATCCATAGTTTTTCTCTAGTGATAAAGTCACTATCATTTAGTTAATTTTTAGGTACCAATTTTGTTTGTGTATGTGTAGTTTTACAATTGCTGTGTGTAATTGTAGTGTTCTAGTTACCTGGTGGTTACTAATGACCCGGCCATTGCATCTTCTTTCTGCCTGCCTTGTCCTTCCAGCTGTGAGTGTTTGGACCACAGCTGCCTTTTATATTGTGCTGTAACTGTTCTATGGAGCAATGCGCCCAAAACCACTCTGAACGACATTCAGAGAACAAAGCACGAGGTGTACTGCCAGCTTGGCATTTGTTTGGGAAGAGGGTCACTGTAAGGAAGGTCTTTCAGGCCTGCACGTATTTAGCGCTACTCACAGTGGAAGTAGGGAGATGCTTGGGTTGCAGGTGCGCAAGAGCATTTTGAAGTAACTGTCATAATAATTCATCATTTATTTAGTTGAAGCATTTTTGGGGTACCTTACTAGTAAATACATGTGTATTGCAATCACATATTTAGTATATTATGTCAGCGGTTCTCAAACTGGGGGTCAGGACCCCCCATGGGGTCACGACGCACAGAGGAAGGGGGTCTTATGGCTCTTATGGCTGTGGTTCTTCTACCACCTCTAGGGATAGCGGAGGTCTTGAGTCTCTGTCACTGTTATTTTGGGGGTCGCGAGCTGAAAAGTTTGAGAACCCCTGTATTATGTGAAAATGTGATACAATTATAATTATTGTAAATGTTCCTCAAATCTACTTCTTTGCTGCTATTGAACTGCTTCTGAAGAGCATAACCTATTATATATTAATGTCTGTGATCTATATTTCTGATTTAAAGTGCTTCAGTGTGATAAGACAATACATTCATACTGTATATCTGAACATATTCTCAATGCAAGTTATTATTTTAATGCCACATTAAAGTATTTAAAATTTGCCTCCAGCTGGGTTATTTTGCATGTTTTTGGACCCACACCTGCACTCATGCACACACTGCACACGCACGGAAACGCACACATCAATTTTCTCTGCAAAATCTCTCTCTCTCTCTCTCTCTCTCTCTCTCTCTCTCTCTCTCTCTCTCTTAATATGTCTCTGTGTTCATAGTCAAGGGACAACCTCACATTATGTTGGCCCCTGGCACTGGGCGTCTGTGTGTGTGACAGTGTGCATCTAATCAGGCACGCTATACTGTAAGAGCTTGCATGTGTGTATGTCAAAGCTGGTGTGCTGCATTATTTAAACGCATGGAGGAAGGAGAGGTGAGGGGTGTCTTTGGTCGCTGTTTAAAGTCTTTAATTATCTACGGCGGTCACATGCACGCGTAACGTGCACTCAAGGTGAAATACCAGACCAGTCAGCAAATGGATGGGTATATCTGTGAATGGATGGGTGCAGAATCATCTTCTTTCTGTGAATTTGTATTGTGTTCACGCAGAACAACAGGCAAATAAGTTGTGTTGTTTTCCCATTTGGTCTTTCTGTTTATAACCTCTCTGTTCCCAGCAGTGTGCATGTACATAGCAAGGCGTATAAAGACCTGTTCCTCCGAATGTTCTACAGTACCAGCCAGCTGTGAGAAAGCATCATACTGGCTTCACACACACACACACACACAGGCAGAACATATATTGCTTGGCTTCATATACTGCTTGGCCTCATCCCTTGCCTGCTGAATAATCCATACCGTACACAGTGCATCAGATTCAGCATGTCGTCACATGCACTGCAAAATCTATTATCTAACTTAGTGTGATAATCTTGATTTTAGATGTAAAATCTAGTTGGACTTGTCTCTAATATAAATGGCTTAGCTAGTGACTTAATTTAAGTGTATGTGCACTTCAATATAGAAATCTTATCAAGTAAGTTTCACTTACTCCACTGGCAGACACATTTTCTTGTTTTAAGCATATGCAAACTCATAACTAATGTATTTGCACTTATATTTGAATGGGCATTTTTTGCAGTGTGGTGCTGCTAATACTGCATTGGCACATGCGCCCGGCTACACACTAACTAACATAGTATCCCATAGCATAGCATCCCATGTATTATATCAACACATCAAGGGAGGGCTGAGGTCTTGAGATGAGCAGGTTTGCTTGTTGTTGTGTGCACGAAGAGGCCGCTGGTGATACAGTGTTTTTTGTGTGATTTTTTTTTTTTAACTTTCATTGGTTGGCAAAAATGAAGAGAGACCACATTTCATTCATAAAACAGCAATGCAGCCACAACGTTAGCGTACCATACTAGAGTTCATTATCTGAGACCTTCTTATCTTCAATGCCAACACTCATATGACTATATCAAGTGTATGCTGTACATTATTAATGATGCCAGTACACCTAGCATACTATAGTCATGCTATTGTCATGTTAGCATTACAGACATCATCACTACCTTTCCACTGACCCATCCATCTCCACGTTTACAGCTAGCGTGCTAACAACATGCCCTGTAGCCTTTTAAATGAGAACCATCTCTGCTCTTCTGTCCAGGGAGCCAGCCAGCAGCTGCTGGAGGATATGGCAATTGTTTATGAACACAAAAAATAGAAGCTTTCTCATGCCACGCCAAAAAAGCACACACAGGAACACACACACTTTGCCCCCGAACAGCCAACAGCTGGGAAGGCTTGAGAGTAGCCTGGAGGCTGGCACCCTGCACCCCTCCTCCTGGCTCCAGATGGGGGAGGTTAGGGCCAGGGTAGCTGCAGCTAAAGCAGCCTGCTCCACTTCCACAAACTTCCCATTCCCATTAAGGCGCAGGACCAAGATTGTGGAGCTGAGGAGGGAGGGAGGGGAAGAAAAACAAAAAAGCAAGACTGCTCTGTTTTTCACCCACCCCCCTTCCCCCACACGCCCTAATCAAATAAAGCAGGAGGCTTCCGAGACGGAAGAGGAGCGTTTATTGATATTTCTGCTCCCCATTCTTTCCCCATCCGGGCCTTTATTTTCAATGTATTTCTTTTCCCCTCACGCTTTTTATAGCGTGGATGTTTTTGGCTGTAATATAGGCCTATGTGTGTGTGTGCAATATTAAACAATGTGGTCTCAACATATCTTACTAACCACTATTTTAAATTTACCTGCAGGGAAATATTGAGCGACATCCACATCTGTCATGCAACACAGCTCCATTTGTTTTAATGATACGGCATCATTTTAAATAAAATGGCTACACAAACCTACCCTTAAATAATAATTGATGATCCCACTCCCCCATATACTGTAGTGTTAGTGATGAATACATACACACACCGGCTCATACCAGAGCCAAGAAATGGCCTGTTGAGAGTATTGGATTTCCACTGCTTACCTTTAAGTTCTGAAAAAAAATAAAATAAAATGTTAAATTGCGTCTTTTAAGTAGCTCCCAGACTTGACTCAGGAGTGGCCCATAAGTGGAAAAGTGAACAAGCCTTGCACTGGGAACATAACGCGACATTAATGCAGATCTTGTGTGAAACAGTGCCAAGATAGATGCTCCATCATCTACCATAAAGTAAAAAGGATACAGTGCTTCTAAATCTGCCAATTCTCTCTTAAACCGAAATCATATAGGCTGCTATAGAGCAATAATAGCTCATATTATTGGGATAGGATACTTCCTAAGAATCCACTCATGGACGAATATTGAAGTAATAAACTTCAATATTCATATAGAGTATATAAATAAATGTAGTGAAGTTAAAATGAATGCTTAACCCTATCCAAACATTCTGTATTTGCTATGCCTGTCAGAAAATACCCTATTACAATTTTCAACTTGTACAAGACTATACTGAAAAACACAAGAGTAACTAGCATAATGTGAAAAGCATAGATGCAGCCTTTAGCAAATAAAAACAATGGAACAAGTTTTCACTTTAGAGAGTGACCATTTTATTGATGAGATTTTGCAATGTCCAACTATTTGTTCCTGTACAATTATGTGCAACTAGAGAGATGCTCTGAGGAGTATTTTTTATCTTTATTTAGGTAGTGAAGTATTTTTTTATAGGTTTAAGTTGCCAAATCGGATGTCAGTTTGCAAATTCAGAAGTACAATCAAATCCTTGTGAAAGCTGCTTGGTGCTGTGAAAGAGAATAGCGCGCTAGTTGAGAGGCTGTCTTGAGTAACAAAGGGAAAGTTTCTCATCAAGCTCCACTACTACAGACTGTCTTGTTATTCTCAATGGCTCCTTTGTAAGAGGTCATAGAGAAGTGACAGCTTAATTTCCCCTCAGGCCATCCGGGGTGTTTGTGTGTGTTTGTGCGCAAGTGTGTGTGCGCGCATGTGTGTGTCCACATATGTGTGTCCGCATGTGTGTGCATGGTGCCTGCCTCCCGCTGGTCTATTCCTTGTTATGTAGCAACTTTGTATGTAATGTGTGTGTAATGTCTGTCATTAATCTAAACCTATCCTAGACTGTGGATTTGAGCTCCCACACACACACACGCACACTCAGCCCTGTGGGCAGATCCCTGAGTGCTCCTAAAGGTCAGACCTCATGACCTCTATGACCTTGGACAGATCATTGTCCTGGGGTGCTGTTGTCTCTCTCCTAGCAAGACCATTACACCCTTCTGTTACGTTATGGCCATTAGGCCAGGAAATTGAACACATAGCCCCTCATCTATACCCTAATAAGAGCATAGAGATGGATACATAAGGAATGCAAACATAAACAATATCCTTAATATGAACGCACCCCTGCCTTCAGCTCTCTCTCTCTCTCTCTCTCTCTCTCTCTCTCTCTCTCTCTCTCTCTCTCTCTCTCTCACACACACACACACAGAGCCAATGAAGACCATTTGTAGGGTCTAATTGTGAGGTAATGGTGGTATGTTTGGGGTCAAAGGGCACACCATGCCAGGAAGAAGTGGGGCACTGCAGGAGAGGCCTTAGGACACGAGGTGCAGCCTAAATTATGTTGCTCTGTGTGTGTGTGTGTGTTTGTGTTTGTGTGTGTAGTGTGAAATTAAGAATTAGACTATATTTGTTGACCAACACTAAATACAGTGTATTTACTTAATGGATGTTGGAATGTTCTTATATATATATTGGCTGGGCAAGTTAACACATTATTATTTTGTTAACGCATTAATTCATTAACCCAACAATTATTTTATCTCGCCGTAACGCAGTTCTAAAACAATAATTATTTTGAATGTCTGCGTTGCTCACTGGCTCTGAATACCCTGAATACAGACAAACCATGGGTCATAGGAGGGGTGGGATGTTGCGCTCACATGAACCGGAACAGAGACGAACTGGCAGAGTTAATAGAACCAAAGTTATTTGTGATCACTGCCAAGTTTTTTCTTATTACCGGAGTGCTTCGCTTCTGAAGCTTAACTTAAATGTAATACACACCGTTGATGCTAGCAATTCACCCACCCAAACAATCAGTGGAGGTAGCCGTGTTCGAATTATGCTGAGGCCCGAGATGTCCCGGCTCCCTTAGTCCTGGCCATGGACCATTCGTATATTTCCTTTCATTGTCATGTGCCTATGAATTTTCAAGAGCACGCAGAGCGTATGGCAGAGCCCTGTACATGTGGTCACCTGCAGTATTTAGCACCATTAATCAACAACAGTAGCCTACCGTATACAACCGATCCGTTTAACTTGGAACTGTGACTATAGCATATAAATTAGGATGTATTTCTTCATGTATGACCTTCCCCCATGCAGAAAGGGCACAAATTAGTGCATAACATTTGACAAAAATGCAGGAAATTAAGTGTTTTTGGCAGACTTCATTGGATGCATCATGTGGGAGAAGTACAGTAGGTTTTAGATAAACAATATCAAGACAAGCTGAAAAATGCCATAGCGAAGTGGATAGCTACAAATTGCAGCCCATCTAGTTGTTCAGAGGAAGAAGAAAAAAATATTTATAAATGTTTACATGCTGTATAGTGCTAGGGCAAACTGGACTTGACTTGAATCTTGTGTATTTTCATACATAGAATATGTGGTTTAAGCGAGGAAGGACTGTTTTCCAATGCACATAGGTATATTCAAATTATCAGTCACATTCTCTTAGAGAAACATACAGTGAATATGATACAATACGCGTCGCGTATATATATATATATATATATATATATATATATATATATATTCATGCTATACTGTGCTATATACTGTGCATTATACATATACATTATTACATTTTGTTATTTTTTTATTTATTAAACACAGCGCTGAATTAGCAAAGCCTATTCTCTGTCTAGCTCAAACATTTGGTAACAGTATTATATTCCAGAGGCACACATATACTTTAAGCAGTATTCAGATTTTCCAGACACATTCCCCGCTCAACTGACCGTCTGGCTTCCACAAGAAATCTGCTTTGCAATTTGGACATCACTTCATATTACCTCTGACCAGCACTAGTGTAAAGACCAGCTGCATGTGTTTACTGGCACATGCACACACACACACACCACCTGCACACTAGCTCTAGGGGTCTCTCTCTCTCTCTTTCTCTCTCTCTCTCTCTCTCTATCTCTCTGTGTGTAAGCCTAACAATCAGCTTACATATAAAGATGTGTAAAAACAACATGGTCTCACCTTTAATGAGAACATCCAGGCTGACCAGTTATGTCATTAGCTGCTGGCCATGAAATAGAGGTTCTGTATGCAGGTCCTGCACATTATCACAGCCCCATCTGTCACTCAAAAGGCTGCACACACACAAGGCACAGCTTTATTTATATGTCAAGTAATAATGAACATCTACCCAGTAAGCTGTCAAATCCATTTACTCTGGTTTAAATTGACACGTTCTCCAATGCTGATATAGTCGAATAAAAAAAAAAATTTGCACATTTATAAACTACATGAACTATATTTCTTACAGTAGTCCTGGCCTTTCAAAGCATCTTGTGGCCCATCAGCCGCTGTCACATATACTAATTGTGTGTACTGTATGTGTTTGGGTATGTATCTGTTTGGGTGTTTGTATCCATGCTTGCACATGAATGCATGCATGCGTGTGTGTGTGCGTCTGTTCCTGGTAGCTCAGTGAAACAGGCTGTAAACAGACACCAATTAGCACCTGGGCATTTGGCCACTGCACAACTCCATAGAGGGGAGGAAATGCTGCAGACACACACACACACACACACACACACGCAAGCAAAATAATCTGCACACAAACATCCATAAACACATAGATCTACTCAAACAACACACACACACACACACACACATTCCCCTCATCTCCCACAGGAGACAGACGCGACCGTGGTTACTGCCCTTCCGGAAACCATCGCGGTAAGAAACGAGAAAGCAGCGCCCCACTCCTTCTCTTCTCTTCTCTCTCCTTCACTCCTTCTTCGCCCCTTTAGGACATCTCTGCCTCAACACTTTGCTTGGTTTATTTGTACAAGACAACAACGTGCCAGGATTTATTGCAGCTCAATCTATAGTAAGAGTTAGGGGCTGGGGTTGCAAACTATCCTGACAAAACGCTTGTCAGAATAATATTCTAAATAATACTGAAGAATGTAAACCCGGGGAAGTGAGCAAATAAAACGATAACAAATATAAGATGCGCTGGCTGTAAACCCAGATACTCCAAATGTTTCTAATCCAAAAGACATGAAGGAAAACACTTCTCTAAATAGCATCCCCCTCTCTCTGCCTCACTCTTCTACAGCAATCTCGTCCTGTTCTCATACATTTGGAAGGGTCTGGATCGCTACACTTACATAGTACATGGGATTTATTGCCATTTGTAATCGTCTGTGATATCAAATTACTAAATAGAACATTACTGTAGATGGTCTTTTTTTAAGCCTGCGTTTTGTTCTGTAGCGTTAAGCAAATGTACATGTATTGAATATTACAAGTTAGAGTTGTGAATCAGAGTCAGTGTATTTCTTTGTCCTAATTCAGAGTCATTTTCAATCAACAAATGTGTTTACAGCGCATGTACGGCTTTGATAAACACACATCTATTATTGCCTTACATGTGGTTCCTATGTCTCTCTCACTCTCTCTAGTGTGCACTTTCATCACTGCTGCCACAAGTCCAACAGTTCACTTTCTACAGAACCGTACTACAAATTACAGCCCTGAATAGAGACATACACACAACACATTCAGCTGTGCAGAAGAAAGGAATCACACACACTTTGCAAAATGCATACTGTGTAAACACACATCTGTTAACAAGCATAACACACCACCATACAAAGTACTGTAGGATACCTCAAAATCAGTCAAAACCGATGAGACACATTTCTGTCAAAGTCTTTATATTGCATGTAAGTAGCAACCACAAACTGTAGAAAAATGAGGACATAGTATATATGATGTCACTCACTTGATTTCTGAGTAAAGGTGACTTCACAGAAGCCTCCATTAATTTAGTTGTGGAGCCTGGTGCCTTGCGCATGTGAAGCTGTGATCAGCATGCTCTTCTTAGTAGTCTTTTATTAGAATTGAATTATCGTCATACTGTATGGGGATAATCTGTATACTTCAATAACTATATCCATTTTATTTCTGTGACTATATCTTTCTTTTTTAATTATTTTGGAGATTTATCCATTGGTGTATAAATGTGTGTGTGAATGGGTGAATGTGAGGTTATACTGTACAGCGCTTTGAGTGGCCGGAAGGTTATAAAAGCAATATATAAATGCAGTCCATTATGTGAAAATAGTAGCTATCGGTAGTACAGTAATGATAATTATTATTAATATATACCATTATTGATCATGTACACATTCATAACTAAATGCATTTTAAGTTAATTTCAGTTCCCTTAGCTAGCTGTAGAGCATGGAGTATAATAAAACCATGAAATGGGATGCTACTATGATAACATCTTGTGCCGAGCCTGATTTTCCTGATGTTCCTGGAAAGGAACAGCTGCTATTGCCTATTTGTGATTTTAGAATTGGCTCTAGATTTTGAATTAATTTAGCAATTAATTTGAAGTAGCTAATGGCATGTTGATATTCCATATCAATATGTATCAGAACAGAAGTAATGGTAATTGGTTCTGAAACTCAGAGAGAGATACTCAATGTGAAACTGCGAGAACTGGCATTAGACCCCAGTGACAAGGTGAAAAA
>JAODUH010000487.1:14898-37160 GCA_027564835.1 Typhlichthys subterraneus | reverse complement strand
GAACAACAGCCCTAAACAGCTGACCTATGAAAATAGCAGAGGGGGAATGAAAAGGACAAACAGTCAAGCAAAATAAAAAGACAAAACTGCACAGCCACGAGCACTAAAATAATAACCATTAATTTAAATAATTTAACTAGTTTTCAACTCTTCCCTTCGTAATGGACTTGGGTGGCCTTTTGACTCTTATAGTGACTGTACAGAAGGTCGCTTAAAACTATAAAAGAGACTTCTTGGTTCTGTGGCTCTGATCCTGTGGCAGTGAAGAAACGTTTTCATAATGATGTTGTTTCATCATTATGATCAACAATTAAAGTAGCAAGGTTTTGTAGCATTTCCTAAAACGTTATGATAGACATTTGAGTACACAATCACGCTAAGGTACAGCTACTGTCTCTTGTTACTGAAATATATGACTTTGACCACCCACAATCCATGGGGCAGGCTATTTTCCATGTAGGTCTCTATACTTTCATCTCTGACACCTGCCACTGAAAGGTATCTTTTGCCAGTTCCGCAAATTTTGTTTATTTCCCTCTACTGTAGTTTCATTGGCTATTCGTAGTCAGTTCTCTGTTTGGACGTAGTCAGTTCAACTGTTTTGATATTCTGAGAAATCTATAGGAAAGTCCAGAGGAGATGAGAAGCCCAATATGAATGCCAGCAGGCATTTTCACAGTGATTTTTTTTGCAACTGCTTTTGAGAGGCTCTCCAGAGAAGCCTGTGTATTGGTCAAGCAGAGTTTCCATATAGCAAAAGGATATATTTAGTACTTTGTACTTAGTGCTTTGTGGTCCCAAAAATGGATTCAGTTCAGGTGGGATACTACAGTCTATGTCAATGACTCCAACTGTCACATTGAAGTGGGAAAGAATGCATCTGCTCCATGCTGTGGATACTTCATTGATTTTATATTTACTGTAAATCAACATTGTGACAAGTGGAGGAGATATGCCATTGGCACACAATGGGAGATTGTGCTGGTGACTAATTTTCTGAAAGTCAATGCATTTTATCATATTTATTGTTTTTTTTTTCCTTCAATGGGTTCCATTGCTGGAACTGTTCTTATAATGTGTTTACGATAGTGAGCTTTTGGTGATGTTTTCACAAGATCCATCTGTACAATCTAACATCAGCTATTTCATTAAATGTTGCAATCAGAGTATTTCATCCTGGAAGTTATGGTGTCCGAAATATTGAGGTAAAGGAACTGTAGTAGGGTAATTGGTTATATGTAAGTTTAATATCACTTTCATATAACACACGTTCTCTGCCCACTAAACCTGACTAAATGGAGTCTTGTCACAGGACCACGGCTCTTGATTTATCCTTTAAGAAATACTGTTGTACAGTACAAGAAAGGGCCTGAGGCAATTTCCCAAATACTAAATCATAATTTAGTCTTCAGGACATTTGGTTTTCTTTTTGTCCATCACATTTTATTAACTTATATAACAAGCATCTTATAAAATGAGAAATGCACACCCTTTATTTTTATTAAAACCAAACAGTATATTTGTTGTTTTCAGTCATTTACATTAATTACAGACCAGAGGAATTACTTTAATGTATTGAGTTAGCTTCCTTTATTTTCACAGTATTCCGTGTAATGTTTTCCTCCCATGGGGGATGTTTGAGCGCTTCAGGGCAGGCTTAAAATAAGAGCAAAGGCGGTGGGGGGCTGATGTTTCTAGGAGAAGGCCCACTGTCTCATACTTTGAATACACCTGGTTTAATTATTAATCCATTAGCCAATTGTTCTGCTCACTTATTTTTCTTGAGGCGCGCAATTGAAAGCGAATGACAAATTATATGTTGGCTTGAAAAAGGAAGTTAATGGAAAACGCAATGAAAACATTTCATTTGCATGTTGTATGCATGTGAAAGGTTCCATAAACATTAACGAAGACATACAGTAATGTATAGGCAAGGGGACTGTTATGAGATTCTCCAGTTTATACTTGAGGGAAGTAATTGCCAGGTTATTGATCCTATCCTGGTCCATTCTTGAGTGTGTTATTTAATTGGATGAATGATCTTTTCCCAGTTCCCCATTAATGTTGGCCCTGTTCAGTTCAGTGGAGCGTAAATGTCACCGTAAATGTTCCCGCCTCCTTATAGAGTCTGATGTGCAACAGATGGCTGTTAATACTTCTAGCAATGTGGCTAACACAGAACACATATGATCATTTACAGCATACAAAGCATAAATTAACAAGGATACATAAATAATGATTAGCAATGTTTCAGGTTTTTGTCTTTGTATGGAATCAACACAAGATGAAGTCAACACAATAGGCATCATTCCCATGCGGTCATATCGACTACAATGGACAATTTAGTTGCAGTAACATTACCCGTTGCTAAGTAAAGGACAGTAAGTGTGTCAGGAGCACATTTAGTGGTGACTTCCTAATGTAGAGCTTTGGGTGTCAGCCGGCCCAAATATAGACTGCAAATGGAGCTAGATACTGTATGGGGACCTGTGTGTATGTGTAACAGAGTCCCCATCAGTAGCAGGTAATGCAACATACAGTATATGTGCCCTAAAGGTAGAGTTGGTGATTGTGAGCTAATTCACTTTTTGTCAAATTCAGTGACTATCAATGTCTGACAAAATAATTACACCACTCCCTTCAATGCCATAGGGTGCTCCCTCAGAAACTCTGCCCACACACTGGACATGCATTGCCATGGACGTGATAGTGTTGTGTTCCTACTGTATTAACAGAGCCCGGGCTGTGTTGAAACATCGAATTATATTAGATTAGCTATTTGATGAATTTGACAAAAAGTCTATTATTTTATAATCACTTGTTTTTTAAGCCAGTTAATTTAAAGGGGGAAAAATCATTCTGGTGGATAGTTAGTACATAGTTACATTATTATTTTCATCCTGATATCACTTCTCTGTACGTTTTTGACTTGAAAGTGGAAAGATGTGTCTCTTGTAGTTACAATACATAGTGCAGCCTTTATGAACGTTTAAGGCTCTATATACCTGTAAATACCTGTATATTTCAGGTGCCTCTAGCTTTGTTTTTGGCCCTTTTACAGGCTAAATGCACCCCGATGGACAACAGACAAAATTAAAGTGACTTTGAGCGGTGGTAGGCTTTCATCATAAGCAGATGTTGTCGAGCCACATCAGAGCTGATAGCGTGCGCTTAGTTTAGCTCGGTGGGCCAAAGAGGTTAGGCAAGATAAAATTGGCTATGTACGAGCGAGAGACATACTGGAGGATATATGGATTTATCCTCCCATTTCTTTGCGGGGCAACTAAAGGGCATGCAAGGGTGGGGTGAAAACTGTTCAAAACTGTTCTCCTAAGTCAGTCTCGGGGGGGTTAATGTATGGATTTTGTATGCCTGAGTGTTTGGCATGTGGTTCCTGCTTTGTGATGTTTTGGTTTTGGGTAAGATGGGAGCTCATTAAATATGGAGTGGTCACATATTTGAGGCACAGCAAAAACAAACAAATGCCAGAATCATGGCACATACAACATGGAGCATGCTGTCCATTAGTATTTAATCAGTTTTTAAAGGGCTAACCCTCAAAAGTCCAGATGGAAAAAAATCTATTAAAAAGACAACATCTCTTAACATCTAATATGCTGTGAAATACAAGTTGGCATAAAGTGAAGATGTAACTCTCCAAAGCACTTCCTGTAGGCTACATTATGTGCTTTCTAATGTCTGGAAATGTGGAAGAGGAAGGTTTAGAACTGTGTGTTTGTTCCCCCCCGTTTTCCCCGGGCAGCCCTGAAAGACGTGCGCTTCCAGCTGGTGAACTTCTCGGACAACGAGCTGCGCGTGTCGCTGTCCAACGTGTCGCTGTCGGACGAGGGCCGCTACGTGTGTCAGCTGTACACAGACCCTCCGCAAGAGGCCTACGCTGACCTCACAGTGCTGGGTACGACCTCTGACCTCACATGCTGACCTCACAGTGCTGAATATGACCTCTGACCTCACACACACACACACACTACCTGACAATGCTGAGTATGACCTATGACCTCACATACACACACACACACGCACAACCTCACAGTGCTTGAGTATGACCTCTGACCTCACACACAATCTCACTGTGCTGAGATCTCACACACACACACACACACACACAAAAATGTGTATTCAACTAAACAGCACCTAAATATAATATCCCTAATGCTTATTACCTAACAATTACCCAGTATATCAGTAAAACAGGAGGAAGTTCAAACTATATAAACTAGCAGTCTGTATTGTTTGAATTTAAATTTGTTTACAACAATATACTGGAGGAGATATAAAAGATGTTAGCTGGAATAGTGTTGGGTAATTTAAAAATAATTTCTCCTGTATATCGCTAGTAAGTAAAAAACAAAACATTGGGGTTTTTTAAAGTGTTGCGTCCACGTTCAGACACGGTGTCAGCGGTACACCAACGTAGGTGTCCCCACCTGTTGACCGGGCCGTGTGTTTGTACCCTGGGTCTAGTCCCGCCAGGTAACCCCATCATCGAGGCCAGGGACGAGATGCTGAGCGAGGGCAACGAGACGGAGATGACCTGCACCGCCATGGGCAGCAAGCCGGCTGCCTCCATCAGATGGATTAAGGGCGACAAGGAGATACCAGGTAGGTGGCTTGGTAGCCTGGGTGTAGCCAGACCCACAATGCACCTGGTGAACAGGATCTGGGGCGCGCTCCATTGGGAGGCCTTTGCAGCCATGGCCTCCAACTTGGCGTAGAAACAACTGGAGGCGTTAGAGGTATAGTCATCTACTCTAAGCTAAATGTAAGCTAATACACTTTTTGTCAAATTCACCAAATATCTCCTCGCATTCCGCTAGCTTACCATCTAGCTCTACCACTAGTTAAAAAAAAACGCCATCGCACTTAGCCACACCCACTGGACACTGATTAGTCCACCATCCAGCGTGGCAGTGCGATCGTTAACACGTACGGGGCTTCCAGAATATAATTTCATTGAAAATTGATCTGAGAAGCGAGTTAGCCACGCCCATGTCTGTCGGACAGCTGACCCACATGGCTCTGAGGTGACCGTAACGCCGGAGATGACCAACAATAACGGGAGGAAATCGGAAAACGGCAGGATATAGCTACTTGATGGTTTCAGTTTCTCATTTAAATCTAGTGGCCTACTATTTAATTTAAAAATAAATAAAAGTCGTTTACTGTCTGCAGGGGGTACATTCCCATGGCGAACGCAGTGATTCTTGTTTAACAGACAGTGTGGCACCTAGCAACCTATTACGGCTTTCTGATTAGTCAGATTGCCTGTCAATCACACTCTGGCGAGAGGTCCATACCGTAGTCTGAGTCAGTCGGGATCTGGGCCTTCCTAGACAATGAGGAGGCACAGCCAGACATCCCCCAATGCTCATCCCCCAATGATCTGTGTCTTCTAACGGTATAGTTTCAAGAGTTATTGTTTCCTTGGTGCACTGTTCACCAGACAGTGTGTGGTTGCTGTTGCTACGTGACTAGAGCATATTCTAAATAATGGCAATTCATAAAAAAATGTATACACGGTTCTTTGAGACCATTTACAAGCTAGTCTAGTGTCTGGATATTGCTATTATGGTCCCAGCGCTGCATGCCTGTGCTTAATATTGAGTTAATAACAAATAATAATAATAATAATAATAATACTTAAAAATAATTATATTTAATACATTTTATTTTGGCACCTTTCAAAGCACTCAAGGACATACAACATTCAATGGATCTACAAAATAGCATAAGTGCAGAGTACAAAAAATAGAATGAGTTACTGCTAAATTCTAGTAATTGTGCTCACTTTGGATAGAAGTGTGTGCTAAATTACCTAACTGCAATCTACGGTTATGAAATTCAGTCCATGACAATCTACATGAACTCTTATTTAAGCACACAATATACAATTTGCCCTTTGTGAGCAATTACAATTATGTAATTTAGACGCATTCATCCAAAGCAGGTATTAAGGAGCAGGTAGGGGTTAGCATATTGCTGAATGATGTTTAGAGGCAGGCCGGGCTTGCTCGGAATTTAACCCAGGACCTTTCATGTCGCGAACCCTAACCACTAAAGAATCCTGCGCTCAATCACACACTTCCATTGAATCTGTGACACTTTCATTCCACTCTGTATCGGACACTTCTCTCTCATTACATCTAGTTCTAGTATGTTGTCCATATTATTCCATTTTCAATCTCAAACAAGACAGTAGATAACAACAATCTTCTGATCGCAGCTTGAAATAGCATGTTATGAACATGTTACATATTTTAGTGAAGCTTTAAATTAAACAAAATCTTAAACTAGAGCAGGTTACATAATTACACACACTATTCTTGTCCAGGTTGTTACAGTGCGTTACAATGTGTTTACCGCATGTTTACAGTTTCAACTCAGAAGCCCTCACTCCAGTTATCCAGGACCTCATCAGAAAGGTCTTCCCAAGAATGTGCTCAGGGTCTAGAGCTGGGTCACCGTGATGCCCCGTTTAACCTGACTTAGTGGGCTACCACAGTCTGGGTTGGGGGCCACAACATGATACGGGTCAGAGATCACAGAGTTACAGTTGGCTGTTAACTTCCCAGATAATTGACTGTTGGAGTTTAGTTTACAGTTTAGTTAAAGGTCTGCTCTTAAACATTGCAAGGAACTCTACTTGGCCCATCTCGCAGAGTCCTCTGCACTGCATGTAGGTATTATTTATTCCTAACTAATACTTTCTCATTTTGTAATTTATGCAGTTATTATTGAATGTAATTTGACCATGATTACTACAGGGCTGATACATATGCCAGATCTTGCACCAAAAAGTGAAAGCCGGTGTATAGAGAGCCAAAGTTACTTCCACATTATGGGACCTAAGTTGGAAAAAAATATATATGGTAGTGAATGGCGAGAATAACATTCTTTTTAGATCCCGTTTGCATTGTGACACGAATTACACATATGATGTTTGATTCTTTAAAAGAAAATTATTCTAGTCAAGAAAGTCTTGATTGTGATGTTTTCGCGTCACAATCCACAAGCCAAAGAAAGCATTGTTTTGGTGACGTGTGACGAAAGCTGTAGTTCACCAAGCGGTTAGACACGAAACACAACAAACTGCAATGTTCTTGACTTGAACAATTATCTTTAAAAAATTTTGACAAACGTCATATGTGTGTACTTTGTGTCACAATTCAAACGGGATCTAAAAATAATTTGATTCTCACCGTTGACTTTTACACATATTTTTTCAAAACTGACGTCCCATAACACAGAAGGGATCAATAGCATAAACCAAATCAGGCTTGTCTAGTGTCTATTCAGGCACACCTCTCACTAGTGTTTGCTATTAATAACAAAAGCACACATAGTGGAACATTCAGTCAGATTAGAATCCCGGCCCTGCTGCAGAATGTGCAGAAACTACGGTATGTAGTTTTATATACACTCAAAATGCAATGAGAGCTTTTTTTCCGGTTTGGTCATGTGACGTTCGACATAAACCCTATTGCAAATTCAAGTGAAACAGAGGTTTCACTCACAATACTCAAATAGCCCTTAGATGTGTCTCGCCCGGTAAACTACTTCCTAATTAGATTTACCCAGAGTGAAACAAAATGACCTTAATGAAATTGAGTTAAAAGCTAATAGCATTGTATTCTTTCATAAGTTAAAAGAGAGTTAACTCTCGTTTTGGGCAGTTTATTTATAGTGTGTGAACACGCAAGAATTAGCATGTAGCATGTGGAGCAGTGTTTTTCAAATGGGGGTATATTTACACCTAGAGGCACTTGAAGGTACTGCAATGGGTAATTTAGTAAAGATAAATGGATAGCCTGCTTACTGTATACTTCCAAATTATATTTAGACCTATAAACAGAGGTGGATCTTAAGGATTTTTGGCACTAACCAGCCAGGCTAGTAGTCCAAAATTTCCACTAGCCCGGCTGAAATGTTACTAGCCCTGTAACTCTATTTACGAGTAACGCAGAGTAGTTTCTAAAAACGCTTTCTATATTTCCTGTATTTTGCCAGTAGTCATGTTAAAGTTATGTCTCTGCAGATTAGCCTACTACATACCTCTTAGAATGACAGAACTTTAAAAAAATACTTAGTCTGTTACCAACAAATACAAAGTTTAAGCAAATTGGCAGTGTAATGGTAGGTTATTATGCGCACACAAACATATACTAGCCTATATTATTATTATTATTATTATTATTATTATTATATAGTGTAGACTATTAATTAAACAGTTATAATGCACCAAACATTAATGGAACTGTCACATAAGGATTCACCATAGCCTACAGTAGCCTATACCTGTTAGGATAGGATATCACTTTTTCATAGCCCACAGCCAGTAGGCCTATTATAATACAGAGCTCTGAGCTACTGTACCAGAGAAAACTGAAGAATATTAGGCTGCATTTCATCAGTCATTACATCAGTCAATAAAGTATTGGCTCTGTAGCTGGGCAGACAGCAGTATGTTCCCTGTCTGCTGTTCGCACCGAGCAGTGTGTGGCTGTGGGAGGGTCCTCCTGACACACAGGTAGGCCTAGGTATAGCTACATATAGCTCGGGCAGCCGCTTAGGCTGTATTACAGGTAGACATATTTAACGCTCACCCGAGAGCACTGCATCATTCTGCATCACCCTGCAACTCTGCGACCCGATGAGAAAACATTTTGTCAACAAGGCAATTGATAATTCACGTGAAACGTAAAACATTTAATATAAAAGTATTAATTAGTTTCACCAGCGCAGGCACAGCGCAGGCATTGCACACATTCCTGATCGCACCAGCATAGTGAAAGGAACGATGCATTTACAGGCTTGCTGTCGGTAAAGTTGTCTAGACTCTAGTTCCTTCTAATTTATCGGCGACTGGTTAGTTTACGGAGCTATTTCTAAAATGATTTTCCTAGCTAGAGATTGTACATGACAAGAGTCCATCAATTTATAAACCGCCTCTTTTTTAAAATGACCTCCTGACCAACTTCTTTTTTAAGGGCTGATTATCCTCAGTCAATTCAGTACTTCGCAGGCTCGTCTCAGTATACTTAACTACCTAATTATATCGCTGCTGAAAAGTGCACTCGCCTGACGGACTAGTGGCTCTCAAAATAGACTCGCCCGACAAGTTAACTACTCGCCTGAGGACTAGCGGGCGAGCTTAATTTCCAGCCCTGCCTATGAATAAACAATTTCAAGTTTAAAATCTAATTCAATTCCAAACTGTTTTTTCTTGAACCAATTGTATAATTATTTACTGATATTATCGTGTAGTTTTGCAGGTTTGACATTCACTACTCCTTTAATATGATCAGTTCTTCTATTTATGTGTTTTCCTTCTATGGTGTTGTTATATTTATTAAAATTTGGTTTTAGAGCACTGTTACTTGGAATCGGATTGAAGCCGTATGATTGGACGATGTGCGGGGGCCGCACATTCAAACACACGCACGGCCCCCTGGAGTCCCCCACCTACCGTTTGTTGCTGGGATCCTTAGTTGCATCACTCTGCCCCCCAGTGGCCAGAAATAGGCCTACGCACTGTGCTTTGAAAAATAATTGGGAAAAAATAAATGGTCAATGCAAATCCATCCGTTTTGTCTGACCATGGACTGCACTTTAATAATAGTCCCCCCCCACCACTTCTCCCTTCACCTCCCCCTTTATTCTTGCTGTTTTATGATTTAATAACATACGCTGGCAGTGATATCTCGAGCACTTAAGCTCAGACCTGAAAATGAAAGTCCTGAAACAATGTGAGTTTAAAGCAGCACAGATTATTTCCTATTGTACTGCGGGGATCGAGAGAGCAGGAGGTGTAAAGAGGCTAGGAGAGATTGAAAAAGGGAAAGAGAAGGGCACCGCATTGACTGACAGGAACCAGAAGGATGTTTAACCTCAGAGGCCTGAATTCAATTACCCTGCTTCACCCCAGCAGAGAGACCACAAGTATTAGAATAGTTAGGAATTTATGGAAAGCCTTGAAAGCATTTCCCATTGTTTTTGCCTCATTTCAATGGGCAATATTGTCTTTCAACTATTGCGTTGGTGTGACCAAACCCAATGAGATAACTCCATTGTAGGTATTTTCCAGGTAGGTTCCAAGTTTGGCAAGTTATATTATTTTGAAAGATTAAATAAATAGGCTTTTGTTGGCCCATGTCTTGGCTCCATGTTCTCTAGGTTCTCAAGTGTTCTTAATAATTTTCCATGTCATTAGCAAGTGAGTTGCCTCCAGAGGAAATTATATGGTGTGATATGAGAATGATACGAGTATGATAATAAGTCCACTCCTTTATGTTGTAAACTTTATGTTTCCATGTCAGCTTTCCATGCGTCTTTAACATATGGATAGAGATGGGATTTGTTTTCATTAAAATCTTTCTCCAGCATGCTTAAGGCCAACGCCCACTGAAGGCGTTGACGTGCGTCAAGAGACATCAGAGTTTTAGAGCGAGTTATTTTTAACGGGGCATCGCCCACTGGCGGCGTCTGACATGCGTCGAAGCCAAGGTTTAGAATGCTGTTATTTCTGGAGCGTCAAGCCATAAACATGCACCGAATATCTGCAGATATTTCAGCTCCTCCGTCAATTTGTCTTTACGTTTCGAACGTTGCGTTCCTTGATGCAACGCTGAATGCCGCTGCCGCCAGTGGACGTTGGTCTTTACATCGATTCCATAGTGGATTCCATTTTTGATCATCAGCAGAAATTACTTGACCGTAACTCTACAACACTTAGTGTCACTGAGCACAATGTGGCTATCTAAGCCCGCTGGCTTTCCCTGTTAAGATCCATTGTAAAATACTGGCTAGCCGAAGATAATGCAGATTAGACTCGTCAGGCACTGTGACATGTCAGACCATGTGTTTTTCAAGGGGAGTGACAGACATACTGTACAGCCGGGGTAAAGGAATGTCTTTACTGTTTTTGTGAGGAAACGCTTAGAACCACTATCTCAGGCACCCCTTTATGCATCTGAAGCCAACAGCGTCTTGTATATAGCACCACCTTGGTCTAATACACGCGCTTTGACTCAAAGCGCTGTTTTTCCATCATGCCGAAAGAGACAGCTGTCACCATGGTGACAAAGTACAAAGGGAAGTGGGTCGCATCTGCATTCAGTAGGTACTTAACCTTATCTACCCCAGAAACAAAACAACATCAAAACAACACTTTTTAACCACATCTCCTGCTATGTTTGTATTTTTTAGCCCTGCATACAGTGTTGAGTGTTTTTGTTTTATTGATGCGACAGAAAGACAAAAAAGACAAAATAATCCATCTCTTAACCGCTACTTCACTGTGCAGCTCTGAACGTGGTATGCCCTCTTGTTTGGTATGCGTGCGGCGAGTCGGCTTTCGTTGAGATGGCCGTGCAAAGTGGCAGTACGATGTTTCTCTGTTTATAAAGCTCAATAAGTGATTCACAATTGTACGGCAGCTACTGACAGCAACCAATTTTCCACTCATACACACATACATTTTTGGACCATTCCAAAGCTAACAGTCCCCACAAACACACAATGTCTGTTCTCAAAAACTAAACATTTATCCCACACTATTCCCTACATTCAACTGCCTTGAGTCCAAAAGTTGAAAACTATAATTGTGTTATTTATTTGTCCTTTATTTATTTTTATTGTCCATGTGAAATCAATGTCCGAACAAAACATGTCTTTCTTCACAGGCCAACAAAGTAGCTGATACCAAACATGTTTACATTACGTAGCTCGCGGTAACCTCTCCAGTGCTGCATATATACTCATTCCAAAAGCTTTCTGGGTGTCCGTCATTCAGGGTGTTGGAACGATGAGCCAACTGGATCCTTGGGGTCTGTGTCCACCAAAAGCCTTTTTAGGGCTGAGAGCGCTAAAAAGGCAAACCCATTGTAGTTCAGCGCTGCAAGATCAGCGTTTTTTTTTTTTTTGCGCTCCTAGCAACAAGCGCTGGAGAGAAGCGCTCTAGAAATGAGGTTGTGGGCGCTAAAAACGTGTTTGGTGGATACATGCCCTTACACTGCTCTTGGTCTTCTCCCCACCTCCTCCCCAGGCAAGCCCAAAGTGGAGCTGTCGTACGACAAGATGTACACGGTGAGCAGCCGCCTGTCGTTCACCGTCAGCAAGGAGGATGACGGTGTGCCTGTGGCGTGCATCGTAGACCATCCTGCGGTCAAGGACTTCCAGGCACAGAGGTACCTGGAGGTACAGTGTAAGTATTTGCCTACCGTGCCCCTTATCTTTGGAATGGACTTCCATTAAATGTTAAAGTGTGTTCAGTTCAAATGTTTAAATCAAGACAGAAAACGTACATTCATTCATTATATATTTAATTATAGCATCCCCTAGGCCAGGTCCATCACATTTTAACACCCCTTAACATTGACATCTTTAATGTGTTTGTTTACTTTTAATTGTATAATAATAATAATTATTATTATTATTATTATTATTATTATTTGCTTTGCTTTGTATTTTTATCCTATGTATTCTTTCTAATTGCAACATATATCAAATAACACGCATTTTGTCAAATTAATTAACATTGTGCTGTAAAATACGTGATCTGTAAATGTGGAGCAGACAGCACCCTACAACACAATCCCAACCTTGGCAATGCTTTTCCAATGTATGTGGCGGAGCTTCTGAAGGAGCACCCTATGGTATTTAAGGGAGTTTTTGAGTATTTAAAGTTTTTGTTTTTTGTTTTGTTCAAGTTCAGATATCAACAAGCGTTCTCCAGCATGACTGACTATAACTTTAATTCACTATGACAGGCTGTGAATGCCAGCTTGAACCAAGTGTTTTAGGAGTTTTTGTCATGGAAAGAGCAGGACTTGACTAAGAGTAGAAGGAACCCAAAGCAAAACCTAGTCAAAAAACTCAATTTTGGATGTGCAATAAAATGACCTCCTGACAACTTCAGATGTTGCTACTCATGCACAATAGGCAAGCATCTTCCATAAATCACTCGAGAACTTTGACTTGTGACTATTTGACGTGCCACTGTATCCTCGTGCGTTGTTGTCTCTTTTCTGCACTCTGTATCTGTGCTGTCTGACCTTTCCCAGTGAGAACAGAAGGCTCGTCTACAGAGGAAGCAGGGCATTTTCCCAGCCTCTGAAATCAAGAGCAGCTCACTTTAACCACGTCTCGCTGCTTCACGGCAATTTATGTAGGGTTCGTTGTCCCAAAAAAGGCGGGGTTCCCACATTTTCTTTGACCTCACCAGTACAGCGTTATAGAAGGTAATGGCGTCTAACAATCTTATTTGCTTGTTAGACTAGCTTGATGTTGCTTGTTAGCCTTGGATATTGACTGGATTTACACAGTGGACCGAATTTCTTGGGTTGAATGTCAGGGGTCAGTGACTGTAGGGTCCAAAACACACACACGCGCACACAAACACAAACAATCCCAAACAGCTAGCGCTAACTGAACAATCAGGTGAAATAATCACCAGCTTGTTGTGAGTCTCATATTTTTGTCTTGCCTGCTGCCAGGATTTATTATGTCGCTCTTTTATCTGCAACTCCTGGGACTGGATTAGATTTCAATGGAGGCTTGTGTTGTCACTGTGCAGGGGCTGTTTTGTTGTGGCGATCAGTGTTGCTAGAACAGCGAATTACACTCCCTATTGTCCAAAGACAATGACCGTATAATGTTGTCACTTATACTGTTAGAGACACTAACATGTGCATTGCTGGTAACTTCTTAGTGGTTGTACAGTTCTGGGTTGCTTTTGGATGGTCTGTCCCTCTTGCTATCATAGTGTAAACTCTAACAGGGCATACAGCCGAGCTAGCTAAATAATTATTGCTAATGGTTGTCATGTGATTAGATCCAGCAGGAAGTATATGTATGATTGGAGTCCACCCTTTTGGTTGTGCTTGTAATACATCCATGGGGATGGATTTAAGGCCAGCAGTTCTACCTGCCAACTGACCAGAGGAACCATAAATAAAGGATAAGGTGATTTTTTTAATTGTCACATGCACATAGCAAAGGTGATCCTCCATTTAACCATCCCTCAAGGGAGCAGTGGGCAGCCACCCGAGCACCCAGAGGAATCCCACGCAGACACGGGGAGAACATGAAAACTCTACACAGAAAGACCGGGACTACCGGGGGTTCGAACCCGGGACCTTCTCGCTGTGAGACCACAGTGCTATCCACTGGGCGACCGCGCTGCAAAGGTCAATGTTCCTACAAAAACGCGCATTGATTGACGCTAGGTCGTTTCCACAGCAACTGCTTGGCTCCAATACAGCTTCAGACACTACAAGCATGCTGCACCCTACAGTACTGTGTATAGTATAATATAGTACAGTATGTATGTATATCTCACCCACAGACAGGTCCTATAGTACAGTATGTATATCTCACCCACAGACAGGTCCTATAGTACAGTATGTATATCTCACCCACAGACAGGATGCACTCCTGCTGTATAGTACAGTCCCACCAACTGACCACAGACGAGACCTCATCCTTATTTGTACCTGAGGTGCTTTCAAATTGGCTAACAATGGCAATGTTAGCCAATTTCATTGGCTAATTTAATCGTGAGCAGTGGCGAACACGCGCAGGAGGTGTGCGTGCATGCATTTAGATTTAGCTGTCTTAATGCCATTATAGTCAGCCTCCACAGCAAAATGCTGTCGGTTACGTGAGGTGAGGCGACACGCCCATTTACAGAGACAAGAATCGTTCCATATTTGATCTGCCTTTGTTAGTATTCCAATATCTTGGGGCCTGGCACTTCGCCCAGACACTGTCCGTCACGGAGAAGAGAGCTGTCCGCTGACAGGCTGTGATTTTGTCAGACAGATATATTGCCCCAAACACACCTTGTTGTTGTTTGTTTGTTTGTTGGTTGGTTGGTTGCCCGGGAAGGTCAGACGGTGACCGTTTGTCCGCTGGTGACGTGCGACGCCGTTGCTGAAGGCTGTGAGATTATAACTCACCCTGAGTATGAGCATCCACAGGCTAATTGAGTGAAAGGGAAAAGGCACCTAATGGATTGATCAGGGGACAACAATGACTGAAACATGGTAGATTTACGTTACACAGATAAGCTGTAATTATAATGCAGTTGCCTTGCAATACGTTGCAGTGAGAGACTTCACAAACCCATGTGTGTCCTATTGAAAGAGCAAGGTAACACCTAACTAAACAAGGGATATGCATTGTATTAAAATCCAGGTGTGATCCCCAGGTTAATTAGGCAATTAACATTACGCTTGGGGCCATATCTAAAAGTGTTGGCTGTGATTTTGGCTATCAACTCTAGTGAAACAGATGTCTTTGGCCTTGAGAGAGGGGTGATTGTTGGGTTAACTCATTTTCTTAAAATACATGTTTCCCAGGGATGTCATATCTCTTAATGAGGTACTCCACCGCTTATTGAGGAGTGTCTAGGTGAAAAGTGTCCTACATTTAAGTCAGAGTTATTCTTGAGAACGCTTGCTAACTTCGAGCTTAAATCAAAACAATAGCCCTCCGCGGCGCTGCCCCACATCGAAACGCATTGTGAAGCCGAGCGTAGTACTACGGCTTTGTTGATATGAGCGGTGTTCGCCACTTTGTTTATGTTTGTGTTATATTTACCGAGCCAGGGCTGTGTAGAAGTATCGGAAACATTTTTCAACACGAACAGAAACTGATAAGCTAGCAAAATGCGAGGAGATACTTGGTGAATTTGACAAGTGTATTAGCTTACTATTAGCTTGCAATAGCTGACTATACCTTTAAACAACATCGGAAAAGGGAGTGCTACCACCCACTCTCCCCCAATGCTGCATGGTGATGTGATCACTGATGAATATTCACGTTTTATGATACTGTTAATTTCGTGATCCTGTAATTTATTATATACTTTCACTGTAAATTGTTGTGTCTTATGTCTGCAGCTGTGTTAATTGTGCTTGGCAAGGATACAATTGTAAAAGAGATGTTCAATCATTTTCTGGCTAAATAAAGGTTAAAGAAAAAAGAAAATCTGAAAGATTTGGTGATGAGAACAGCTGTGTTGGTTGGAGATTAACCGCAGCATTATTTACAAATGTAGTTTCTTTGTTCAGTGACACGTCTGACATTGTTGTAATTTTAAAGTTTTTTATTTTTCATTTATTTAATTTTAAATAGGACTTGAACATTAACTCTAAGCGTTCTCACTTCTATCTTATGGTTTTCTTTCTTTGTTGAGCACAAGGATGACAAATTGTTCTCATGTTCATACATCTCCTGGGTCTAAGTGTCATAGATAATTTATTCATAAAGCAAGGAAGGGGGAAGAAGAAAGATTATTATATTAAAACACTAGTACTGACAGTGGAGATTTCTTTTTAGAAAGGATAGCTGCCAACCAGTTTAAAAAGCCATGTTCTGAGACGTCTTTTTGTCGAAACAATGATTTTTCTTTTCCTGACAATCCCACGTCTCAAGTAAAAGCATGACTCTGATACGCTGTTAGGTTATGAGGCTCTGATTCTGTAAATAACTGGTGTGACGACCATGTACAGTAAATATCAGAAGGGCCTCGCTATACTGTATTTCGAACATTGTGTGATTTTCACACACGGTAAACCGAATCCCCGCCAACTGGTGTGCATACACACATTGTTTGTTTTCTGCTATTAAGTAATGATGCACTTGTTTTGTCTGTGTACTTGTTTCCATCTCTGTGTTAGAGCCAATTCCTGCCTGTTAACAACAGGGTCCCTGGCTTAGGTGTTTGTTGACACAAGGCACAGCGAACAATGTACAGAATTATTTACACATTTGTTATCCTTGATTTCTTCTTTGTTGTGAAGGCCACCGTGTCTTTGTTATATAACAGTTTGAAGCTTAGATAAAGCTTGTTAACCAGCTGTCCTTGCGTTGACTTCCACGATACAGCAGGGGGCTGGGAACTGAGACGTCGTAATAAGCCTTTCATCTTTTTAGACGTAATGTGTTTTCCCAGTTTGTGCACGGTGAATTGAAAACGAACTCACTCGTTATTAATCAAACTTCGCAAATATGTTGACAAGCTGTGGCGTTCCTAACTCCCCTCACAAGGACATATTTGGACTAATGGACCCATGCGCTCTATCATCCTCTCTGCCAACATGTATACTTGTGAAAATATACAGTAGCATGGTTGCTGTTGTGTCTATGCAAATATATAGTACCTTGTCAGCCTAATCAATGTTACTGACTTTCACTTACTATAAATATCCTTAAGGAATATACTAAAGGATATTAGACTATACTAGTCATTGTATAGCATGTTATTATACTGATATAATAATATATAAGTATATAAAATATTGTATATGGAAGCATCATTCCTGCGAGGTACAATCCATGTATGATATATGCTTAATATATTTTTTGATTAACATAAACATGTTAAATAGTCAGATAGGCATTATTTTAAGAGTGTGCTAATGTAACTGAGGGATGTGCATGATAAGGTATTCATCTTTATAGTCTTAAATTGCTTTAATGGAGAACCTCATTGTACATGTTAAATTAAATTAGTCTAATTTCACGTCATTGTTTGATTCAGTTCTTCTTGCTGGAAACCTTTTTTTTTTTGTCACGTGTGTGCTTGTCAAGAGTGCTTAGACAGGAGGAATATCGATAATATACTAAAGTCTGCAATATACTAATGCTGATTGACCCATATTTTTATCTATATTAGTCTACTGCGTGTTATGGCTTAAGATCTGAATCTATTCAGCTGGCTCACAGTACCGTCAGCTGACTGACGACTTGCCTTAAAGCCTCAAAGCCTAAGGGTCTCTTGTGAGACAAGATGTCACAAACATGATCTCATAAATAGAATAGTGTCAATGTGACATAAAGCAAAAACAATGGACCAGACTACTCTTATCTTCTGCGGTGTGGATATGACATCTACTGTACCACATTGAGTGGAAGAGATGCTGCATGATAGGTTGTGCATGGATGGGAAAAAGAGTGAAAAGGTCAGCTAGCATCCAAAATACAGCAGTCTCTTGACAAACTCCTGAAGAAGATGAAACATGCTCGTCGCTGTACCCAGAACCAACATGCTCGCCTGGTGTACCCAGTCCCAACATGCACCTGGTGAATAGGGTCTGGACACGCTTCTTTTGTGATTGTTAACAGACCTACTGGGCGTAGCTCTCTGGTTAATTTTGAAACTATGGAACAGCCTTTAACCAATGCTGCTACAACAGTTTGTATCTCTTCATCTACCTCTACCACCATTTAGAAACAGCGTCATCACACATAGCCCCACCTTCACTGTCTGTGCTAACGTTAAAGCTAAATATATATGTATCCACTTTCAAAGAATTTAATCTATCCATATTGTTCTACTCCTACCCTTAAAATAAGGCAACATTGTCAATCAGTCAATTACAGTATGATACTGATAACATGGACTTATCATGTCAGCGATGTAACAGAATTCTGTTTTTGTAAGCATTCCAATAAAACCATGCATCATTCAAAGCTTTACACAAGCATAACGCTAATTCAGGCAGGCCACAAAGTCAAGATCAGGCCATGATCTCCAGCTGTTATCAGCTGGTCTGTCAGTCATCTGATCACTTCTAAATATACTTTTGACCGATCCCATGCTACGACCCTTTTTGCCTTTCCTTTGAATCCGACAGAAACTCCTTCAACTGTTTTCCTGTTATCGCCTACTATGCTATCCTGTCCAACCTAGTTACAGTAACTAGGTTGGACAGGTCAAAGGGCTGGGGCTTGGGATCAGCCAATTGGCTAAACTGATTCAGGGCACCTTATTTAATACCTTAGCCAGCCCACTCTCACCCTTTCCTCTGCAAGCCACTTTGCAAGCAGTCTCCACCCCAACTGCTCCTTTCATGCTGTGTCTGACTTAATAAATGTCATGCTTGTTGTCATTCATGCCTGCTCTGTTCTGTACCCTATGGGGGGTCTTTCTACTGGTCTCTCCGTCTTGGGCGTTTCATGTCTGCACACAGAAAGGCATCCAGACATCCAAGAACAGAGGCATACCACCAAATATAACTTATAACTGCAAAATAAATATTCTCTTTGACTATAGTGGTCCTGACTGAACTGAAGAGGGGTTTTACCGTAAACCAGTAGAACCAGACCTTCTGTATTTCCAGGCTATTATTGTTATAGGAGGGAAGAAACATTGTGTGTAAATGTGTGTATGTCTGTATATGTACAATAACAAATGGATAGAATATATACTGTATATATATATATATATTATTTTTCTGTGGAACCCTAGAATGCTGTCAGTTGTCAAGAGACATCTTTGAAAAAGTTCAACTGTAACCATCTTCAGACTGGGGTTAAAGGTATAGTTTGCGATTGTAAGATAATAAACTTTTTTATCAAATTCACCAAATATCTCCTCACATTCATTAGATTCAGATTATTATTCTCTGTGCGTGCTTAAATAAAGTATCTGGTATGTTTACACAGCTCTGGCTCGCATACATAGCAACACAAAGTGGTTCATACCCGCACGCAACAACAATGCCCCAGGCTTTGCAATGTGTTTCAATGTGTGGAGCGGCGCTTCAGAGGGAGTTTGCATTGATTTGAGGCCAAATTGTGCAGTGGGTGGAGTCAGGCTCAGAGCTGGGGGTGAAGTTCCACTTTAAAGGTGGAGTCAGGCTCAGAGCTGGGGGTGAAGTTCCACTTTAAATGTACAGTATGTCAACAGGGAGCAGTAGCATGGTGTAAAGTAGGCTGATGAACGAGTACATGCGCTCCCTTCCCCTCACTGCAGCTCATCTCGGCTTCAATAAGTGAGATAAAGTGCTTTACAAATGCATGAAGGTCAATATGGAACACCCACCCCTACCGCAGCCCCACCCTCAAAGTGCTCTGTACCACGTTTTAAACATGAATACACTAGCGAGGTATTGTAGTGGAGTATAATGGCGTCCTGCGCAGAGAATGACATCACACTGAACTCAGTGGTGGCCTGTACCCATTTACTTAGATCTGCTGTTGGGTTATATTATATACTGTATATTGATGAGATCAATAGACAGTGTGGTTTATTGCACTGCATCCAACCACAAGTGTGGCTCATTGCAGTTAACAATCTTTTTTTTTTTTTTTTTATTTATTAATTTATTATTGTGGGCTTGGTTTTTAAGCTTACTGTACTTTGACACTCCATACAAGCTCACTCTGAATTTCAATCCAAAACTGAAATGACACTTTGAATAAAACATTACATTTTGGTCTTGCACACACAAGCTGTAGCATGAGGAACAATACGAAAATAAAAACTCCATGATGCCAAAGAATACCTCAGCCATTTTCAGCAAGAAAGCCCCCTGCTGATTTGTCAAAACAAGATTCACCCATTTTCTCTCCAGCCACTCTGGTCTTGATGTTTATTCTGACAACTTTTTCAACACAACTTCTCTGGACTGATTCAACGTTTGTTGTGATGCTTTGTGTTGTTTCCCGTCTACAAAGCGTTGATATGATGCTAGCTAACATGGCCTGACAGGGCTATAGATTCAACCAAAGCTGCTAGGAAATAGACTTTAGAGTAGTTTACTGTAAGAATGGACCTGCCACACAACAGAGAAGTCAGGTGTGTTCAGAATTGGCAAACGTTTGCGAACATATTCAAACAGTTATCTGTTTGCTTTGTGTTCTCCGTGAACGTTTTGTAAACAGCAGCAAACGGTCTGAGTAGGTAGTTCTCGGCCAACATACATTGACGCTGGACGAAGTGTGACATTTAAAATATTGCGATTTTTGGACTGTGCACAAACAAGTTCAAAGCAAACATGTTTGCCGCTGTTTGGCTATTTTGAGCACACCTCTGAATCATGATTAAATTCAGTTACTGTATATGTTTGGCAGATGTATAGTTAACTTAAATAGCTACATCATGCTCATAGTTACTACCAGATACTAGTATACATGAGCTAGTATGGATGGTACTGAAATGTCTGTTTTTAAAAACACTGATCCCTTACACTAAGCCAACTAATAATATCATGAAATAAATGTCATGCATTAGCATTAGCAAGCAAGTATACATTCCATTGTTTTCCTTCCGTGCATGTCACATCCAGATACCAAGCACCTTTGCTGTCAAAATGTGTTAATGAAACCTATTACAACCTATTGTATATTATATGTATATATGTATATATATGTAAGTGATGATTATTTGAAATAAAATGTAAACGTTATTTGCTTGTTGTTAAAAAATAAAAATAATGCATAGTGAATTAGTAGCAGTAGCCAAACTTAAAAATTGAAAACCGTGTTTGACACACCACTAACCTTCTCTCTTCTCTTGTGTTTCTCCCATCTCTGACCTGTTCGCACCTCCAGACAAGCCAGAGGTGAAGATCGTGGTAGAGTTTCCACATGGTCTCACCAGGGAAGGGGAGAACTTGGAGCTGACGTGCCAGGCGAAAGGCAAACCCCAGTAAGACTACAGAACATCCACACTAATACGTTTCTGGTTCAAAACATAGAACTTTTACTACATTTACAAGTTGGGGGAAAAAAAAAAAAATATATACACTGACGAACCCTAACAGCATTAACCTCGTTGTCTTTGCAAGCAGCTGTTGTACATTAAAATTCTGCTATGCAAGGCGCGACCAACCACCGTGAGCAGTCAGGGGTTAGGCATCTTGCTCAAGGATGCTTATAGGTTCAGGATGCTTATAGCACCAGGGTTTGAACCCACAACCTTCCAGCTGGGAGCCCAACACCCAGACCAGTAGACCATCCTGCCCTGGGCTAGAGTGTCACCTCAGCAAGTCAAAGTCAAAGGCGAACATAATATTTTTCAGCGGTGGAAAGTTCACACATATGGAACCCCTTCCGCCATTTTGTGTTCCAGCCCGAGAGTGGCGGGAGTGTTGGATACAAGTCACGTAAAAAATAAGTAGTCTATCTCTACAGTCAATCGCACATGCGCACAGGCACACACACACAGACACACTTCAGTCAGCTCTTCCCTTCGCCTGGTGTGTGTGTGTGTGTGTGTGTGTGTGTGTGTGTGTATATTTTTCTTTCTTATATTTTTGTTTTGTTTTAATGCTTGGCACAAAGACAAGCTCTCGCGCCATATTCATTTTCTAAAGATGAAAACACAATCAATACAGCGCGTGGGGAATTGGAAGTCATTTTCATTAGAGTTGGCGAGAGCCGTGCAGTCATTACCAGCAGATAGCGCAGGATGGGTGGCTGGGGGGGGGGGGGGGGGGGGGATTTTTTTT
>JAODUH010000487.1:0-14888 GCA_027564835.1 Typhlichthys subterraneus | reverse complement strand
CCCCCCCCCCATTCGTATTCCAGACACCTGCTCTTCCTCTCTCCTTGTAGGTCTGTCTGCTCGCCGGTGTCTACCTCTGTCTGCCTCTTCTGTCCCATGCCCTGGTCTTCATTCTCCTACTGTGTGTGTGTGTGTGTGCGTGCGCGTGTGCGTGCGTGTACACACACATACAGGTGGCTTCCATCCTCCTTAAATAACCCATAAAGTAATTTCTCTCACTCCATCTCAGAAATGACGTTTGTGTGCATACATGTGTGCATGCGTGTGTGCGTGCGTGCGTGCGTGCGTGCATTCGTGCATGTGTTGCACGCGATGTGTTCCTTGACGTGTGCTTAAAGGTCCATTCTTAGACACGTGGTTGGCATCCACCTTGTGGCTGAGACCGAGCATTGCAATGATTCTGTTGTTTGGGTTTGAAATTAAGGCTGCATTGGCTCTCTCATTGTACAGTATGTCATTGTTCAAGCTACCTACCACAGCCTATAAACGTTGTGTGCGTGCGTGCGTGCGTGCACGCGTGTGTGTTTGTTTCCCATTAGGGGGAGTCTCTTTTCTTTTCCAAGGTTTTACATTTAGTTTTTGTTCCACATTGCTTTCCTGTTCTTATTTCATTTCATATACTCTACCCACCAAATCTTTTCAAAACTAGTTAAGCCACCAACACACGAACGTGGAGAGACAGTCAGAGGGAGGGAGAGAGAAACCTCAGCACGCGCTCAAGGGAAATAACAGTAGCTGGCAGCAGCCATTAATGTGTTGCAACAGCAAAATAGAGGTGTTTTGTCTTCTTCTGCACTCCTCACCCCGCGGTACTGCACTGCCTTCTAAGCGCATTGTCATAAAAATGGAATCTGGCACGTCGCTACGAACCTCAGTCAAGGCAGAGAGGGAGCACTAACTTCCACCTCCTCACGTCTACCCACGCGCGCACGCACGCACGCACGCACATACACACACACACAGCTGTCAACAGCAGTGGTAGTTTTACAGAATTATGAGAGTAAATACCGGGAATCTCAAATACTTTTTTCTCTTGTTTTGTTTTTTTTTACAATAGGAATGTTGTCAAGAATATAAAATAACAGCTGTGTGTATCCAGATCTTTCTCACGGGAAAAAAAAGACACACAAACAAATAGCAAGCAGGAAAAATAAGGATGGAGTGGTGAAACTTGAGATTTTCCAGTCTACCCTCCCAAGTTTGTTGCACGAAGTTTCAGCGTAATCCCAGTCTGTCTTAAACACTGTCTGTCTTTTTACTTTTTAGTTATTTATTTTTTTAGCAGCAGTTCAGAGTAGATTGATCGTACAGTACTGTAGCTCTGCAGTAGTGGAGGGGAGGGGGGTGCAGCGCTTTTGAGGGAGAACCCTATGGCGTTGAGGTGTATTTTTGTTTTGATTGAGGTCGAACGTCAACAATGTTTCTCCAGAATGACTGACTGCACCTTTAAATGGACTCCACCTGTGTTGCTCCACCTGTGTTGCTCCACCTTGCAGGCCGCAGCGGGTGAACTGGGTCAAGGTGGATGATGACGTGCCTTCCCACGCCGTCATATCTGGGAGCGACCTGTTCATCGAAAACCTCAACAAGTCCTACAACGGCACATACCGCTGCATGGCCTCCAACACCATTGGCGAGTCCTACGACGACTACATCCTCTATGTCTATGGTATGTACAGTAGCGTAGCACACGCCGGGCGGGGGTGAAGTCGCCGTGCTAATGCTAATGCTAACGCTAATGATAACACTAACAGAACCTCCTCTTTTCCCTCTCCAGGCTAATCTTGTTCATTCCTTGCCGTGACTTGACTGATTGAAAATGCTAATTACACGTTTCTGCTTTTTACCAAATCTCATTATATTACCGACCCTCTGTCCTCATGCGATACAGGGTAATGTACGCCAGGCATTGATGATAGGAGCGCTCTCTTTATGTAGAGACCATATCTGTCTTTTTTTTCTCTGTGTTGCTACCTCTCTGTTCCTCCACACCTCATCTGTTCTCTTTTCTGCCTGCAGCATTAATACTGTGGACACCAATAACATTTGCTCCCAAAGCAGGACATTATACTCTAATGTGTTCATTTTCCACGGCCAAAATGTTTTTCTCATATCGCTTTTGGTAGCTCCTAAAGCACCCACAGGGAAATAATTTGGCTGCTTTTGTCAGCGGGAGTTAACAGAGCGAAAAAAAGGGTCTCTTGTTTTAAAAAATAAAAGGGCTCAGTGGCTGACAGACGCCAGTTGAATGGATGTTATTTACTGCGGAGCTGTGAGACGCTGTGCTAATGATTAGCGCTGTAAAATAACAGAGTCTCCGTCAAAGAGCGGGAAACGGCTTATTGCCACCTGCTTTGTTGCAGCTGTTAGGGGCCTATACAGACAGTTCACTGTTGCTGTGTGAGTGCTAGTCTACCTGTGCGTGTGTGCGTGCGTGTGTTTGTCTGTCCATTATTAAGGCTACTTTCACACCTGTTTTTTATATTATATTATTATTTATTATATTATATTGTTATTTATTTTTATTCTCGAAAAAAGCTAAAATTGTTGCATCTAGTCCATTGAGGTCTTCACACTATTTTAGTACAAACAGGCTAAAAGACACACAGATTATAGGAACTACATTCATTTGGCAGTGGTCTTGTCCGGGTGCCATCATGTGTTTTACCTCAGATGGAATACATATATATATATATATACACACACATTGTTTGTAGTTCTGCAGTCAGTTTCAGTGATAGCAGTCGTTGCGATGGCAAGGTTAATTAAAAAACATAAAATTAAAAAGAGAAAGAAAACAGTCAGTTAAAGCTCTTGCATGTGGGTTAAATGAACCTTTATTAATGGACATGAACACACTGGCCTTCACATCTTTACTCCGGTATCCTCTGTGTTTCAGAATGTGTTTTATGGGCAGGGTAAATAGTGGGAATCGGTACAAATGGCACACTACAGCAAAGTATCTGCAGGCGGTGCATGTTTGTTGAAAAAGCTTTATCAGCCCTCAATGATAAAATACGAGTATTTGCTGTATAAAATATTGTTCGTAAAGGAGCTTTATATGCTTTGGTTAATTGTATAGAGCCGTCTCACCAGCCCTCAACAACAACGTCAATAATGCTCCCGCCTAGCCTTTTTTTTCCACCCGTCCCCAGTGAGAAAAACAATTACATGGCAATGTAAATGTGCAGCCACCTAAACGCCCCATGTTGTGATGCCACCCACCGCTAACATCAGAAGCCCACTGTTCCTATTAGAGCTGATCTGTGGATGACTTTGATGTCATACCCCTCCTCGTCCCCAAAACATCAGCGCACAGCAATGACATTCACAGCCCCTTCACGGGGACGAGCATGCCAGTGAAGTTTACACTGGCTGTTCTGCGTCAAAAGATATGTCTCAAAACAGTCTAAAGGCAAATAAAGCTGTGCTGAAGCATTTTCTTTGACCATTCACACACTAAATAATAGCAATTTGCGTTTACCATGAAAAGTGAGTGTAGAAGATTGTAAAAAAAAAAATCCACTGAAACTGCTCTGTGCGTGGAAACGTAAATCAGTAAATCATCTCGAGAGGTTTTCAAGTTGTTTGTTGGCTTTTTGCGTTGAAAACCAAACGGCAGGATCTTTAAACTGTACATTAGAGCGAGGAAAACATGATAATATCTGTCTGCCGCTTATTCCTTAACACGGTTGTGACTTGACAGCCAGGACAAATGCAGCGACGGCAGACATCTCCCGTAATTCGCTTGATTCCCAAGTATTGTGACCCTTCTCGACGGAGGGAGCCGGGAGGAAGGCTGGCACTAACAATGTTAGCGGCATAAAGAACGCCGTCTCGCTGCTCCAACGCCTCTGAGCCACTCTGCAGAGGGGAGGGGGGGAGACACATCAAGACTTTCTTCTCCCAGTTAACTGAAATCTAGAGCAGGGGGCGTTAATGTCGTTTACAGTGTGCCGCTTACTTAATAAACGCTTCTTTTCTCATCCCCTGAACCAGCGGCTGGTGTTATTGCCTACTAGTACCGGCTCATTTAGTATCTTGACATGGCTCACATTTTTCTTTGTTTATGTCCCCCCCACCATCTTAAACACACAGGGGTACAGTATCTCCTCTATCTATTGCTTTTGGCGTCACGTAATGAGTCTGTCTGTGCGTTCCCTTGTTATGTGGATGGGCGTGTTGGTGTCGTCGTACCTTTGCACTGCAAGTGGGAGTCAGAGAGCGGCTTGTGCAAAATGAATGTGAGCCAGTAGGGGCAAGAGCGGTGTTGATTACAGTCTAATAACTGCTACTAATTTGGACCGCTGTGTTTTTCATTAGCTTTTGATTGGAGTCGACTACTCCGAGCCTCGTAGTGCTGAGAGATGTGTACTACTGTATTGTGTTGCTGGGTTCTAAAAATAAAGGTAACAGTCTGTTCTCTGGCTGTTTGTCACCATCGTGTTGTGAGTGTTAGGGTTAGCTCAGGTTTAAATTACTTTTCAGAGCAAAAGAGCATTGTGTAGTAACAAAACCATGTAATTGTAAAAGCTACATAACAAAAATGTGGTTGATCCTTCCATGAGATTTTCTCCTTCATCATTTCGGATTCATTATCCCAGATATACATTCACATTTTGGGCAGCCTGAGTATGTGAAGTATTTAGAAAAAAATAACAAAAAAGTTTAATGGCAAACTGTACGTTGAGGAACATGAATTCCATCCAGTTTTGTTCCAATTCACTGGCACGTCTTTTTACATTTCACGGATGTATCCAATGACACTCCTCAATAGACAGCTCAAAATGTAATCCATAATTACTATTATTATTATTATTATTATTAATATATATATATATATATATATATAAGTAGTTTGGTTTTTTAAGTATTCCAGAATAGACTTACCTGATTACATTTCTAATCAAGATTTAAACCCAGGGAAGATGCATGCCGTTTGGTCTCCAGGGATGTCATGTCTGGGTACAAACATTTCCTGTGTGAGTTTCAGCATTTCCTGTGGCACACAGGAAATGCTCCATCCATTCTCTCTGTGGGCCAACTATCAACCCCCCCCTCCCCCCCTAGTTCATGACACCAGGGGGTAAACAAGCACGCTGCCCACTGCAGGAACATTCAGGAACATCTGAAAGCCAATAAGCTCAGATGCACGTTGAAATACACAAGTTGCCTGCAAACCCAGAAAAGTAAATAAATCCATCTACCTGTCTATTTTTTCAGATTTGTTTATTTTATTTATTTATTTATTCATCTATGTATGTATTTTCTTTGTTTATTTTATTTATATATATATTTCTTTTTTTTTTTTTTCTTTTTTTTTACTCTGCTTTGTTTAATGAGCTATTGACATTGATAATCCCGAACATCTGCTGGACCCGCACAGTTCATGATGAGATAAAACCAATTAAGCGGCCCACCGCCGAGCAGCAGTTTGTCAGCTCCGGAGCACGTGCGGATCCCATCAAGACGGGCACACCAGCCAGCTTCCCTATTGGTCACAGCCCCGTGGGTGCGTGTTAGCGTGAGCAGCCCCTTTTGTCCTCGCCAAGATTGGCTTTCAAACAGCGGAATGTGCTGATAGGTTTGAAAAATGCAGTGTGGAGCAGTGGCACAGCCAACACCGTCTGCCTTGATTTACATTTGATCGTAGCTTTGGTCTAGATTCTGAAGGCTTACATGCCTGCTGTTTAAATTGTGCATTGTTTTTGTAGGGTACTGTAGCTTTCTTCAAACATACTGTATAATCTTTTAAACATTTATACCGGTATAGCAGCAAACAACTATTTTCTGTGTATAGAGTATTTGCATCCTGAGCAAAGAATGACATGTTGTAATCAGACCATTTCTGTTCTTTTTTATATATATTTTATAAGCCGATCTGGCCGCACATGTGTGTGTATGTGGGCCAGGGAGCATTTGTTTTGGTCTGAGATGCTGGTGCGCTTAGTGTGACATCTAGTGGCAGAAAGTCATATAGAGGCACTTTAAATAAAATGAGGCTTTAGTTTATGCATGTCTCAGTTCGCACATATACCCCATAGTGTTCAAACTCGTACTTATGCAAGCTGTGCCCTCAAGTAAGGTGTTTTATCGGATACACCATCACCATCCTTAGGGATCATGCTGCAGAAAACAAAATAACTCTCTTTACAATTTCATTTCACTATGTTCCCGAATGTAAGCATTTTTTATATTGATAGAAGCGGTTAATTAGTGGCTTCTAACATAATATAATATGTAGAATGTTCTACAGTAATAACATAGTGTATATAGTCTGTCAAATAGAAGTTAGGTGAGGGCAAGAGACAGTTACACTGTACTCAATTATTAGGCATCATACATCCAACAGCAAACAAGTCGTTTGGATTTTGTCTAAACTTAGATACACATTGATTGGCCAGTTACTCCCCATATTTAATGTAAAATAGTACACAGCTAAGCCTGTCAAGAGAGAAAGCGGACTAGTGTTCACAAAGGAAATTATAGATGTGGGCTCGGACAGAATGGAAGGCCATTTTTATCTTCATTGAAAACAAAAAAGCTTACATGTCGAGAAGACATCGTTGTAGCATTTCATTATAACTAGGTTTGTTTTTCAGACAAACTTTGGTGGCCTGGCCTCCTTGTTATACCCTTTCTGATAGACATGGCACTTACTTATTAAAGCAAGGAGTGTTTTAAAACTTGATTTGCTTGCTGTCCTATTCATATTTTGCGATGAAGATTTATTCTAAAGTCCTGAAGGAACAAATCTTTAAGTTAATACAATTATTTAATGAACACTGAACTGATTTTGTTTGTATTATCTCACGTTTGACTGCATGACGTGTGGTTTTCCTCATTTTATAAGACTGATGCTTTTTCTAGGATGAGCAAATATCCTTTCAGAGGCTGGCTGTGGCCATATTTAGGGCCACGTCAATGGTTGGGAGGACTAATTCACTTGAGTTACTCTGACCATAACCAGTCTCTGAATGTTAAGGAAAAATGTAGCCTACTGTATGTGTCATTCAGTGAGTGAGTGACTCATTTGTTGAACAAGAATAGGGCATCTCAGTCTTAAGTGACCTTTTAGGAATCCAAAGAATTCACTAAACGACTTGGTGAATGATCATTTTGAACAAATCCTTTCATTGAACAGATTGAAATGATCAGAATATTTAAAAAGACTCACATCTGCCATCTCTCCTCAAGAGAAACGGCCTCATACATAGCTGTGTGATTCTACTTCAGAAATTAAATTGTGTTGCTTCACGCAGAAAACATAGGACTCTCTCATAACGCTGCGTTGCCACTAAACGTCTAGACTGCCACCACACAGGTTCTTCTGCGGCTGCTTCAGGCGTCTTTATGCCTATCTTGTCGTCTTTGCTTGCCTTCCTTCATTGCACTGCCTTTGTACTAATTAGCCTCCCGAATGACTAATTTTTCTGCTCCTTCTAATAACCCCTGCCGTTTTCAGTCCATTTCCAGGTAATCAGAGCAGCATGGCAGACCTCTAACCACCCTGCGATGCCTGCAGCTCCTTATCAATGCAGCTCCACCACTTCGACAGGCAAAATGTCACTTTTGATATCCCCCATGGTTATTGTCAGTGAAAGGAGTGCAACCTGGATAATGATAATGAGGGGGGGGGAGAAAAAATGCCGCTAGCTGGAAGCGCGTGTCCTGAACTACTCCATAAAGCTCCTCAGATCTCACACATTGTCGTCTGTTTAAGGTTATGTGCTTTAATATTGCTTTGTCCCGCCCCCACCCCCCCTCCCTCCCCATCTATCAAATCATTATGTTTTCCTTTGATTCATGGAGTTTTGCTTTTTGTTTGATCTTGTAATGGAATTGCTCGCTGCTGATATGTTCACCAACACTGCGGTCCTCTCCGACGCTGTTAGGTGCATTAGGTATGCGTAAGACACGTCGTGTTTGTCAACACGGTTCACTGCGTAACCGCGGCGACACAGGTATGACACCGGCATGTGGAAGCAATCACACACCTAATCACTTTTAACAATGAGACGCCTGACAGCTTATTCAATATGTCTCCCGTGGGCAGACAAGCACGTTGTGCGGGAAGTAACTTCTGTGAGAAACGATCAGCTTAACCACTGTGCATCAAGATGACCTATTTGTGTACACTATAAAGTGTATTTAGCATTTTGTGTGATGCAGTATAATGCATTTTGATTAGACATGGGCGATTTTCATGTCTAACAACTAGATTTTGTTAACACATTCCATATTGTAGCAACCACAAGATACTCAATTTAGAACATCTCCATTTTTTATTCAGTTTATTGCGTTTAATTAGTTAGAAAGTAAGTTATGTAAGTAAGTTAGTACGTTTTTGTGCAGGCTGCAGCCGATACTGCAGCTTCCTAACATCAACAAAAGGACGTTGAGCAACAGGTTAGCCTGTCTCTGCCTGACTATTGCTTTTAACTGACATTTTTTAGCTGAGATTACAATCTGGAAACCCTGATCACATTAGGGTGCACAGCCACCCTTGCTGGCGGACCAATCAAGGTGGGTTAGTGAGATGACGTTGAAGTCAAGTGTTTTTAAAAATGGTGGTAGAGCTAGATGAGATGATAAAAACAGTTCAGCGCTGTCCAATAGTTTCAAAATTAACCAGAGGTCTACGCCCAGTAAGGCAACAACTGTTAGCACTTCCCAATGGAGCGTGGCTAGACCTTATTCATAATGTGAATATGGCCTGGTTACACCATGCTAGCAGTAGGTGGCCATATATTGATTTAGAGCCTGTGTCTATCAAATTGATTTTTACTTTAGCACTAAGAGCATCTGTTTTCAATACAATCCCTATGGAGTTCACAGCAGTCAGAGTGCTCTGACCCAGTGGGCGTTCTTGTATTATTATTTTTTGTTTTTTATGCACTCCCAGCTATATCACTCAAAAACTGTCCAACTTTTGGAACAGCACTGGACTCATCAATGCCACATCTCTCGTCGGCCAATTAAAATCTAGCAGGGGGGCGGGTTCATACGATATCAACACTGTTAACAGTCACGGACGACAAACTAATCCAGTCAATGACTGGATACAATTTAAGTAATGCGGAAGCTCTAGAAGACGCTTTTTGTAACCTAGCAACAGTATTCATGTGAGGGAAGAGCTCTGAAAATGTGGATGCGGTCCGTGCTAAAAATGCGTTTATTGCTATCTAAATGTTAAATAATTCACTTTTTGTCAAATTCACCACATATCGCCTTGCTTTTCACTATCTTACTGCTCTCTGTGCGTGTTGATCAATACATGAGGAGGCACCGCAGAGCAATACTGTTTGATTTGAGATGGAAATTAGCAAGCGTTTTCGAGAATGACCAACCCTGCCTTTAAGGAAAGCCATATGTTTGAGAGCGTTTAACAAAAGTTCAATATGGATCTAAAGGCACAATCATTTATTCTCATGAACGCTTGTTAATTTCAAGGTCAAATTAAAAAAACTCCCTCAGGTGCTCAGCCCCCACACATTGAAATGCATTGCGAAGTCAAGAGCATTGTTGTTTGCCGTGTTTGCCACTTTCTTTAAGTTCCTATTTATGGAAGGTTATGTAGAAGTACAGGATAATTCCTTCAGCACGCACAGAGAGCGGTAATGCCAAGAGACATTCGGTGAACTTGACAAAGTGTACTAGCTTACAATTAGCTCACAATAGCTGACAATACCTTGAAATGTAACTAGCTATTATACACCACAGCACCGCAGCAGAGGATGGTTTTGTTGGTGAAATATCACAGAGCCACGTCGTCACGGCTACCTCCCACTTCATAGCGGTGTGTCCATGGCTTTTACGCTCATTTATTTGCTCATTTGTGTCTTGTCAACCAGATGCTCCCACCACCACCCCTAAACCCACCACAGCTACCACAACCACAACCACCTCCATCAGCTCCCTTTCCAAAGGCACACAAGGTACTGTATCGCCCCGGCACCATATGTGTGCATGCGTTTGCATGTGCGCGCGCACTTGTGTGTGTGTGTGTGTGTGTGTGTGTGTGCGCGCGCGTCCGCCCGCCCGCTCTTGGCCCGGCCTTTTAATCAGACCCCATCATGTTAATGTCATCATGCCACCGGCATGCATGTGGATGTGGGCCGCCATTCCATGCCAGGGAACACTGGGGATAGTTTGCGGTACGCGAGGAGCGCAGAGTAAAGGAAGGACTATGAACAGGCCGGCCGGCCTACCGGCCGCCCAGGCGGGCCTGGTCAGATTGGGTGCTGTAATAATAAGGCCGGAGGCCGAGCCTCAGCATGTCAGAGTAACCTGCTCTTCACAGTCGATGTGTATTCTCTCTCCAGCTCGTTCTTCATCGTTCCCGTGGCTCCCAGTCTGGCTCTGTCTGTGGTACTGCGGAGAGACAGACACTCAGATTTCTTACCTGTTCTCATGTCCTTTTCCAGACATTCAATTTAGTGGCCGCTTTTCTCCGAAGTGGAGCAGATATTGGTTAAGCATCTGGCGAACAGGCGGGCCCAGAAGCTACGCCATGGCTACATACGTAAAATGTTCAACTTAAATTTATTTACTCATAAACAAGTTGCATTTTGTAACCAGACGGTGCCGCCATTAGACCAATTAATTTTACACAGCGTTAAAGTACTTTACAGTTGTTGTTATCGCAAATAACAAACATTTCGACACAAGGGAAGCATACTGTATAGGAAAAGGCATATGAAAATTACGAAAACCATATTTGAGAAGTCACTTAAAAGTAGGGTGATTTAAAAAGTGATTAATAGCCAATTCAAAACAACATTATGAACAAACATCTGTGACTTGACTGGGAATTTTATGAATAATAAAAGAACAAAGCTCATGTCCAACTTTAGCCTAGCCCATGGATCAAGCTCTGGGGGGGGGGCAGAGAGAACACAATGAGAATCACGAATTGGACGAGCGTCTTAGAATTATATACCCTTCTGTAATAAACAAAAGGTTTATCTCCCTCCTTCAGAGACAAGACTCTGGGCTATTTGGGGTTTAAATCTCTAAAGGGTTCACATGGGGAAAAAACATCACTTCACACATTGATTCAGGAAATCAACCTGAGGTAGGAAAGCAATCAGGGTCTTTCTGACATGGCGCTCAATCGGAATATTTCTCCCAGGCCCGACGAAATCACAGGCATTGTGCTTGATTATGCCATCTGATTGGATTAAAGAGAATACCTAACTGCCTCACATGATACAGAAAGGGGAAGTCCATTCAAGCCTGTTCTGATTCCAACATTTATGTTTAATTCATACATATCTCTTGTGATTCATGTAATTATTATTATTAATTCCTGAAGCGCTGACATAAAATAATGGCTGTAAGTAAATAGTGCTTTCTCTCCAAAGTAGTTTTTGAGCGTTGACACGTGGGACACGGTTAAGAAAAAGGACATTTCCAGGCTATAAACCATCCCACTTGCAATCTCCTCCTCTATGTCCTCTTTTTGCTATCGGGGGGCCGTTTTTCTATTATTGATGTGAACATTAGATGGAGTAGAGCAGTAGTCTCATCTCATCATCATATTCTCCGCCATTTGACTTAATGTTTCCAAGCTGTGGATGTGTACAGCATTAACGCACATTAAGAAATTAATAAGACTGGGATATTGATGTAAAGCCCCACAGATTGTTTAAAAAAAAAAAAATAATAATATATATACAGTATATTATTTATGTAAATTTGTAAAAGCTTACAAGCATATTTTTTGGTTGGTGTCTGTGTACCTGAATTGCCATTCATGCTCATGACCAGGGTTTATATTGGGAAGGAGCTAGCCGGACTTGAGCTTTGGTACTGTAGGCCACTGGAAATGAGCCATAGCCGGAGCTGATCTCCAACACTTTCAGTAACCATTCAAAATTATTACTTGAACACCATTATTGTCTCAGATGTACAGTATCGTTATTATAAATATACTGTATATTAATTTGGCTAAGGGAAAAGAATGTCTAACATTTCTGCCGTGGTTGCATTATCATGCATATTGAATATTGATATTCAAGCTAGTGTAATATTTACAGTTACGTTTGAACGTAGCCTTTATGGCAGCGGTGGACTGACTGAGTGCCATGCTACAACATACAACATGGTAACAAAGTGATTGTTTGTTCTTCGCTTAGCTTCATGGATATACAGCGCATGCCACACTCACCACCCCCAACAAAGTCTTAATTAGTAACAGCCAAATATATGTTTGATGTGAAGCTGACTATATATATAGCAGCTATATATAGATAAATACAGTATATTCCCATTTTGTAGCTTGCTTTGTAGCCATTGCTGATGGCTGTGTTTTCTCTGTCGCTGATCAAACTAATGAACAAACTACTTATATTGTAGATAAACCAGTAGTTATGTAAAACGCTGTGGATCTAACATTATTGCAATAATTATTTTACTATAACATAGATTACTTCAAGATATTTTTACAGTCAATGAATGGTGTTGTGATTTGCTTAGTTTTGCATTAATAATCCTCAAACATGATTAATACAACTTTGAAAACCTGCCTCCACCCGCCATAAGTATAAATATGTCCCGATAAATGAACAAGCACTGCAGTTTCTCCTATTTTTCGTCGTCAATAAGAGGGAGGGCATCGCCGATACACATCTACTCTCTGATTGTTTAGTCACTGAAAATTTGAATGTAGTTCGATGTTGGTCAACTTTCCCAGTCGCCACGACGCCTGCCGCTATAGCCAGACGATTTATCGGTCACTGTCGCCCACAGTTGCCCGGCGCTCAGTTAAATGAATGAAGGTCTGTCAGTTTGTAGCTGGCAGTGTGAGTGCAGGGTTAGAGTAGTGTCAGCCTACAGTAAATACTCAAATAAATAGCCTACTACATCATAGCCTATGACCCCCCATTCCTGAAAAATATGTCTATCCCACATACAAATAATGCAAGATGGATGCTTTTGTTTGATTTCAGTGTATATTTTATGGCCTGAACATAACGTAAATGTAATGCGACCCATTCCTACTACTACTACTAGTTTTGATGCGTGTGGTAACCCATGTCCCCAGTCCGAGCTGACTATAGAAATTCTAATGACATTACAACGTTACAAAGTCACTATACTGTATTTGTTTAATCATTTATTATTAAACTTTCTACTGCAGTGACAGAATGTTATATTCAAACCCCCAAAATATATTCAACGCAGTCCCCTTATGTGCATTGTGGGTTTAGAAAGTGACATTTTTACAATGACTAAATTCCCGTTTGGGCAGAAAACTTCTAAATAGGGGATATTGTTGTTTTTGTGTCCCCTCCCCCAAATAATGGTACAGTGTGTGTTTCAGTTTGCTGCCCATGGGTAATTCCAGTCTTCAAACACATTTTTAAAAACTTGCTGTTCATTATTCCTTCCCAAAGGATTTTTTTTTTCTTTTGTAACGTCAAAGCTTTTTGTATATTTAAATAAAAGCCCCATACTTCACCATCTCTGCTTTCTCCTATTCTGTCTTTGAGCACACTATCTTCATGTGGTCATTATGGTGGTCAGCATTAACAGGCAGATGAAACATCCACAATGACATTTTTTTTTTTTTTTTATTAATAAGCATAAAAGAAAAAATAACATAAAACAGAGATTGGTAATTTAACAGCGGGTTGCGGTTGGTGAATATTTTTCTGCCAAATGGATACAGAGAATATATTTAATTTCATAACCACTATTCTTTTCAACAATACTTTTTTGCCTGTTCTAATTTTTTTATCCATGGGCACTTAATAATAAAACAAAATAATAGTTTTTGTTGTTTTTTGCCACATTCAGATGCTGAAATTAGTTCCTAGCACAAAGAGCACTGCGTTTACTTGTTACTATAGTTTTTTAAAACAGATTTAAGTGAAAGGAATAAATAAAAGGAGTGATACATCTAAAATATTTTGTCAGGTGACTGCATGGCATAATTATTATTTACCATCCAGTAAATAATAATTTGAGAAAGAGTTATCACCCCCTCCTCCTACAGATACACACACTTCACCCGGCGGAATGTCATTTTGATTCGCTGACCAATTTAAAATAGGAGCTAGATAGCAAATGCTAATTTGATAAAGGTCAATGGCAACACAATAACTGCTCTAATGTGGCACACCGCCCTTGGAAGGTGTCTATGCAAATATATCACCCTCCTGTCAAACAGTGTAGCCATCTTTTCTTTTTTTTCTGCGAGCTGACATCTTGAGACCTGTTATTACACCACATAATTGCCAGAAGGAGATGGAACGCACAAGGTAATCAGCCAGCTAGACGTTGACTGAAACAACTATTTTGCAGGTCAGCACAGTCACACATACGGTGCTATGCCTCACGTGCACATCCGGTTTTAGACACAGACATGTATAACATGCACAAGTATAATCGTTAGCAGAACTGGCCTAACTGGTCTACAAATGGCCTGCGAAAACCGCTTGACATTTTATTTTGTCACATCCGTGTATACACATACATTATACTGTCATGTTCATATTGTTTCATGTTTGGACAATGAGGCTTGCATTATATTCTACAACCAGAAGGTGCTGGGTTTCATCTTTATCATGACCGCCCCCCCTTCTTCCTGGCATGATGATATGCCAAAACCTGCAGTTCATCGGATGGCCACTTGAGGCTGGCTGCAAAAGGGAGTGAATCCCCATAGACCCCCATGTTAAAATGTCTGACTTTACAGCAAAAAAAAAATGTTTTGGTTCATTTATATATACAGTCTGTGGTGACGTCACAGAGAGTTTGTCCATTTATATATACAGTCTATGGTGACGTCACAGAGAGTTTGTCCATTTATATATACAGTCTGTGGTGACGTCACAGAGAGTTTGTCCATTTATATATACAGTCTATGGTGACGTCACAGA
>JAODUH010000486.1:0-13615 GCA_027564835.1 Typhlichthys subterraneus | reverse complement strand
TTGTGCATTTCTACATTTATTTATTTAATTATTTTTACATACATTTATTTATTCTTAAATTTATTTATTTATACATTTTATTTATTTCTGTATTTCCACATTTATTTATTTATTTATTTCCACATTTCCTTGTTTTATTAATTTCAGTATTTCTGTGGCCGTAAATGTTAAGAAGGTAAGCGGTCCTACCTCAGGCTACAGCCGGATTGGTTATAGGGGTGTGTTTGGAGCTACTACTACCGCTCCTACATGTAGGGGCGGTAGTAGCTACACATGTAGCCTAGGTCCGTTTATGTGATGGCATCACGTACTGATTCTTAGCAATTGTATCAGATTTAAGCTTGAGCTGCAGATTCAGAAATGCTTGGGAAAATGTAGCTTCTGTGGACGCTACCGCACTACTTGATCAATGAAAGAGCTTCGCTACTGAAAAGCTATTTGATTCAGAAAACAGTGTCGCCACGGCCGCGCTACTACTACTTAACGTAGTTTAACTAGTAGCAGCGCTGACATAGGTATAAAGCTTATTCTTCGTTTTAGGTACGCTAGGCTAGGGTCGGTAGTAGCTCCAAACACACCCCTATAACCAATGCGGCTGTAGCCTGCGGTTGGACCGCCTACCTTCTTAACATTTACGGCCACGGAAATAAATAAAACAAGGAAATGTGGAAATAAAATAAATAAATGTAAAAATACGGAAATAAATAAATAAATGTAGAAATACAGAAATAAATAAATAAAATAATGTATAAATGAATACATTTAAGAATAAATAAATGTATGTAAAAATAATTAAATAAATGTAGAAATTCACAAATAAATAAATACATGTAAAAATACAGAAATAGCATTTTTTAATACAAAAATTTAATTATTTTTTCAATTATTTTTATATTTATTTAATTATTTATACGTTTCTTATCTATTTATACTTCTATATATTTATTCATTTATTTTTTATTATGGCAGTCCTGGTCCTCCATACTGGAAAGTGTCAAAAATCCACAAACAAATGCGAGGGGATTTACAAATGCAGAGCGTTTTATAAATGCACTTTCGACAATGTGGTCAGGTCAACATTTGTAAATCGCGTGACATTTATTTGTGAATACTGAAATATATTTGCAAATCGTGTGACATTTATTTGTGAATCATGAAATATATTTGCGAATCGCTTGACATTTATTTGTCAATACGAAGTATATTTGTGAATCACATATTTATTTGTGAAGCACAAAATACTTGTGAATTGCATGACATTTATTTGCGAATTATGACACTAATCTAACCCCATAATATGAAGGTTTAATAAAAAATGTTCTGTAAAGTTGGCACCCCATATGACAAGAATGTCAATATAATAAAAGTGTGCGCAAACCATTTTAGAGAAATAACAAGTTCAATGTTAAGCCTGAGTGATTCAGCCCATTCCAGCGTAAGCCAAACATAAAATAAACTTAAATAAAACCTCAAATAATAATAATAACTGTTTGTTTTGTTTGCACAAACATGCACAAACGATGATAAAAATAATGTTAACATTAATAGGAGGCTGAGGACATCACACCATTGCCAAAAACTTGATGTTTCATTTCTCTTAAATGTTTTGCGTGCACAAACGATGCACAAACTAATTGAAATACTTGTATTCACATTCTTATACAACTTCACTGAGACATACTGTGTATAGTAGTTCTATGCCTGAGACACAGACAGACAGACAAACAAACACACACTCACGCCATAGAACAGTCTGTTATACTGTTACAATCCAAGCACTCATAAGCCATCAGCTCTTTTTCCCCCAGATCTCCTTACCCTCTGTGCAGGAACCTAAACAATATTATTAAATTTTTTCATACTGTACCCCTACACATTAGGGAAGGGACAAAACAAATAACTACACAGATAACTACTGTAGTTATAGCCTCCATCTTGCATGTGCATTTGGCCAGACAGAGATATGCAAAGCTAACTGTGTTGCTTAGAGACTGAGGACACTATCCATATGCAAACTCCACATGTGTGTGTTTGTGCCACAGAAAGTGAGAAAAATGCACTCTGCAACATGTTCTGTGCAATCATTAGGCATCTTAAAAGACCCTCAAAACACAAGTGCATGTGTACAAGACAGAAAGACAAGTCTATTCACATTTTTAAAATAGTTTTTCAATTCATTTGTCTGAACAGTAAAAAAAAAAAAAAAAAGATTCAAGTACATTTTGATCAAGTTTCACCCAATACGTAGTCAATTACTGTATATTAATCATTTTCCATTTCCTGCAAAAGCTTCAAGAGTCTTGCAGCTGTGCAGTGAGAATCTCACACCAAGTGTTCAAGTAAAGAAGATCAAACAACAAACAACCACTGCCATAGCACTGATAAATCATAAGATCAAGTATGCTTCAAATATTCTTATTTGTAAATAAATAATAAAATAAAAAAATTATAATAACAAAAAATATGTATTATAATGCATATTTGACTTTAAAATTCTAAAAGACAATTAGCTTTGAGAATTAAGTAGTCAAAACTTGGTCCTACACACAAAGCTCCGCGAGAGTCTGGAATGTCAGGTTCCTTTTAATGGCTGTCACAGAGGCTCTGCTGACACTGCAGTGTGTTTCAGGCTCTGCTCGTTGGTGTGTGGCCACAGCAATTATCCGCCCAGCCCCACGTCCAGAGACATCATCACCACAAAACCCAGGATGGAGGTCCAGGACGCAAGCTTCCCATTCCCACTAGTGACACACAGTGTTAGGAACAAGCAGAGGAGCATGGCGTCATTAGCAAGCTTGAAGATGCAATTAGCGGTGGAAATTCCCCTTTATATTCCATGCTTTTCACCTAGACAGTGTTATTTTTCCAGACAGTCTTACCTGACTTGAGCCTCGGGGATGATGTCATCCACCACCACATAGACCATCGCCCCGGCAGCAAACGCCAGAGCGTAGGGCAACAGAGGTTCTGCTAGGACCACGGCAGCTGCCCCCAATAGGCCTGCGATGGGCTCTACCATCCCACTCAACTGGCCGTACCTGAGGGAATGGCAAGAAAGTTAGAAGCTACTGTATTGTACTGTACTACAGCAGTTTAGCTCTTTCAATAGTATCTGATAGGCTCAGAGAGCCCACATTCCAAGTTTCTCTTATCATTGGTTCTTTACATTACAATTTACACACAAAAAAAACAGCTCTACAAACCAGAAGGCTTTCCATGTTGACATGCCTGAACCCCGCAGAGGCAAGCTCACTGCTAAACCTTCTGGAAAGTTCTGAATACCAATACCAATGGCCAGGTTTCTAGGGAAGGACAGCAACACAACAAAAAAATATAGGTTTTATGGTAATTTGAAGAAAATAAAAATAATATTGTCTTAGGTATTAGGAAAGAAATACCGAATTATGAATCTCACAACATTTAAAAAAACAATTCGGCCTAAAAAAAAAAAAGCATTGCAAAATCATACCGGATCACACATAATCATATAACTACATTTATTTATTATTTTATTATACAAAACAATGCAGTATCAAAACACCACCACTAGATGGCAGCAAGACACTAGTGGGTGTCAAAGGTTTTGCTCACTGAACACTACCGGGAACTATTATTGGGAAATTGCTTATGCCTTTCTGAGAGCCATGTGCTGTTTATTTTACTGCCATTTGCTGAAAGTTTAAACCTGAAGCCTTAATATAATAAAATGTTAAGATTTATATATAGTCTACCTAGCACTTTCAAAAGTAGCAGATGAGGTCTTTCCGATGGCACCAAATCCTACCCCGACAGCCAAGCCCTCTGAGAATAGAGAAATGTCAATAAAACAATGATAATTAAAACATAGTGTGTAAGGTACTTGTCTGCTATAGTAGAAAGATTATACACCATGATGTTTTGGACAGTTTATATCCCTATGCACTGAGTGTACAAGCACTGAATGTGTACATTGTGAATTGTGTCAGGAAAATTTGTATTTTGCATGTTTGCATTTGTGTTTGGACCACAAATGCACCCAAAAGGACAAAGCATACATTGACATGCATGATCTGCCCCTAGTGGCCATATAATAGGCAACCCTCATTACATTGAACCACTGGCCACACTTGATTTTAGGGTATTACTCTCCACTAAAGGCAGAGTGTTCAGTATCAGCTCCAACAGAAAGCCAATTATCTTCTACAGCCACTGGGCTTCTCAACTTCCCTTGTTTTAAACTTTATTATCTAATAGTCTTAATAAAGATTCCTTTACTTTGACTCTGGCGTCTTAAGATGCACACTTATTTGCTAGACTGTTTAACTGTGGCTCCATTCTTTCCCAGAGAGAAATTATTGAGATAACACACGCATTGGGCTCTTTTCATCTTTCTGTAAGATGAATGTTTGCCAGACCCATTGGTTTTAGTAAAAGCAATACTGAAGTTTTGCTAAACCTTCCATGTTATACTCTTCCCCTCATTAATATTAGATTGCATTCAACAAAGCATATCTCCATTCTGTATGAAATGTTTGACGTTTATTTATATTTAAACATTAGAATAATATGATTATTGCGTGCCTACACGCATTGATAAGAAAGCTTGTAGAGACGTCGCACAGCTTTGCAGACAAGTACTGTATTTTTTTTTTTTTAAAACAATGGAAGTTTGAAGGTTTGTGAAGAAACGGTTGCTTAGTACTTCTCCGTCACATACTGTAAACAAGGCATTATGATGTCATTATTTAATCATAAGGTAAGAAAGCTACAGGCAATGGTTTAAATGGTTTTTATTTGATTTAATTACTTGGATTTCTTGTGCAACATTATAGTGCAGCATTCATTTAATAGATGTCTAGCTGCTTCCTGTGTGGGGCGTCCCCATCTGATCCTTCTCTCACTAATCCTTCTCCCCTCACATGCCATTTGTTCTGCCCGCCATGCATTCTTGACATACACCTTGCTGGGACCCAGAGTGAAAAGGTCACAGTAATGTGCGTCTCTGTGTGTGTGGGTGTGTGTCCCACCATAAGGCTCTTAAGTGATTACACAGCAACACGACTGGCTACTGTCTCATCGCGCTATGAGCCACCTCTCTCTGTCATGTCATGTCTGAAGCGCTCGATGCGGTACGCCGACCCAATCCTTCTATGGACCCTGACCAAGCTAAGCACTGACCACCGTGCGCTCCCCCTGTTTCAATCCCACTGTGCACATCGCTGCCTGTCTAGCTATTTGGAATGGACACCTGTCAACAAGGATCGCTGTTAGGGTGGATTGCTATGGATTCTCCTATCGCTGCTGTGTCGACGACAACGCCAAACTTCACCTCTCCTTCCCTCCATTTGACACGCGTGGCTGTCGAGGATGTTAGCAATTATTGTGAGGATTGAACCCAAGCTTATTTTATTAAAAGTGGATTTGTTCATACCTTTCCCCCCATTTTAGATGCAGAAATCATGGGTGGTGTTGGCCACACAGACAGCAGTGTCTGTTACTATAGTAACCGCTCCTGATACATAAACCGCATCACTTCCCTGGAGCCAGTGCTTTCCCTTCAACTGTGCCATCCAGTAATATTTACTAATAATGTTTAGTATTAAAAACTGCAACCAAAGGGGTCTTGCATTATGCTGGCCGTCTAACTGGGGCTTAGGGAGACCAATTACACAGCTAACAGCAATAACAACATATACGTAATAAGTAATAAGTAATCCTGTGCATGTTCAGTGGCTGAAAGTTACAGCCGCCCTTCACTACGGCAGAGTGAATGGCTTTTTGAATTGTCAAATCTACCACCTGTCCTCACATGGGCTTACAAACGTCCATAAGAATCTCTTGCCTCTTATAATGGTGCATGGTAATTCTAATCAGCCCACAGTAGGAAAGAGAGGCTCATTAGAGTGGAAAGTGCCCAGCAGGTTTACAGCAAGGCCCCTTTCCCCATCTATCTCAATCTGCTAACGCTATCAGACCAGCCGTGGGGAGGTTAAACAACCTTATCTTGGCACATATGTCTTCGTCTGTTTCTGAATAATACATAAATGCAAGAGGATGCTGGGGTAGCAATGGCCTTAGAGGCTGTTTGGTGTCGATATGCTCGTGTATGACCATTAAGTGTATCAGCAAAATGCCTTGAGATAATGCGTGACACCACAAACACGCACATTATACGGAAAAGTAACATTTTATGGCTCGTGTACAGCGACAACAAACTAGCATACAAATCAGCTAGCTTCGGTAAGGTTACAACTAAAACTTAGACCATCATTTGTTGTTATCCTGCTGGCACAATAGCCTGGTGTAACCAGACCATATTCATTTTGTGAATAGGTCTGGCCACTCTCCATTTAGAAGTGTTCACAGTTGTATCCTACCTGGTGTAGACCTCTGGTTAATTTAGAATCTACTACACAGCGCTGAACAAATGGGCATTGCTACAATTGTTTTGATCGCCTCACCTACAGTAGCTCTACCACCATTTTGAAACACGCTTGACTTCAACGTCAACTCACTAACCCACGCTGATTGGGCCGCCAGCAGGGTGGCTGTGCGAACGCTAATGTGATCAGGGTGTCAAGACTGTAATCTCAGATAAATAAATTGAGCTGAGAGCATAGTCGGGTGGAGCCAGGCTACTGGCACAATATACCCACTGAGAAGTGGAAGGATTTGTGTGTGTGTCAGTCAGCTCTCCAATGCCTACCCCTAGCTTCAGCTGTTTAGACTGAGGCCTGAGCAAAGTGTTATGACTGCCCTCTGTTACAGCAGAGTCCCACATCACTTTCTTTTAATTCCCTCCCTCCTTATCCATCGCACTCATTTCCTGACATTCCCTGTTCTGCTCTCCCAGCACCTCCTTATCTGCTCTCAACTCCTTGGCCACCCCACCTCCTGCACACGCTCAACAGGTTGGCTGCATTAAAGAAAACATTCTAAACTCAAACCTTTCGGTTACTAGTTTAAACTACAGTGCTGCTACGCAAGTATTCTATATCTGCTTCAAAAGGCTTTATTTCACCTTGCCTCGTTGGAGGATAAAAGTACAAGGGGTGTTGTTCCCATGTAGAATGTGGACTGATGCCGCTCTCTGAACTAAGAGCTATGGCAGCCAGCTGTCACAGACAGACCCCGCTGTGTGAGAGCATCGCTATTGGCTTAATCAAAGCCCAAAGCACAGCCGCCAGTGTGGCTGGACGTCTTGAAGCTCCCGTCACAACTCTGTCCTCACACTGTCACGGAGGGATTTGGGGGCTATTGTTAAAGGGAATCTCCTCAATTAAGGGCTGGTATTCAGCAAAAAGCAACTGTTTCTCTCTCCCGAGGTACAGCTTCTATAGGGACATAGTGCCCAAAGCCCGAGACTCTCTTGCATCTTTCTCTTCCCGTCCATTTTATATAAAGCGCAGCTGTCTGTGTGTTTCTTTGCATCAGTGTGCTCTGTGCACTGGTGTTTGTACCCGTGTGTCACTGCATCAAAGGTTGTGGCAGGCTTTCATCTGATGTGATCTCAAGTGTCAGTATCCCTTCTGAGATGCCGGTGGCTGGGGAAACGGACAAAGGAGGACCAATCCCTTGAGTAATGTGCCAACAGGAGAAATGCATGTCCGCCCCCGCACGTGGACGCCACTTCAATCGATACATCTGCGGAGGTCCATTGGGCGGACGAGAGCCGATGCTGAGCTTATGCCTCGTCGGTGCCATTAAACTGAATTGAGACTGAGCCACTCCGCGGTTCTCCAGCAGCATTGGAGAGATACTTTAGAACACGCACTTTAGGATAACATATTCATAATAATAAACCACACTTTGTTTCAACCTGCATTGGGTTCTATTGTATGCCATATCATGCACAGTATTACACACGTTGGCATGAAATAATACAGTAAAACACTTGGACTGGCTTCTTGAGACATTGGAATGCCTAGAGCAAGGGTCTGCAACATGCCGCTCCTGAGCCCCTCTACAGTCGCTCCCTGTGGATTTGACAAACATAATATAGAATGTAATCTAGGTGTTGTACCCCCTCCTCATATTTTGCCTTCTGATTTCACCCTTTAAAAACCTAGGTGCCACTTGCAGCATGGGCATATTGCTTATACCGGCGGGTTTGTGAAAGCGCTGGAGCAGACAATCCAGGCCACAGCAAGATTCCACCAAGATCCTTAAAATATGCTGATGTAGGCTACCCACTTACCCACTACTAATTTGCATGTTTGGGCTCGGCTGTGCATCCCTGTGTGTGTAAAAGCAGAATGTACGCCTGTTGTATACCCGCCATATGCGATACTATATTGATAATGTGCTGACTTGTGCAATCATCTCCGTCAGTCTCAAGATAGCAATGCGCTAGACCACACTTTATGTTTAGACCAACACACACGTGACACGGGCGCTCAAATGGGCGCCGGTGCATTTGCTATTTAAACAACGTGGGCGCAGGTCGGGAAAACGACAACTGTGTTGGTCTGATAGGGCCATCTGTCTTTGATAAATAATCATAAACATTAGCACGTGCACATCTACTAAGGTTATAAAGCTACATTAAACAAGGCATGGGTTTTAGTAGAGGTTTGTAATACGCTGCATGTGGTCGGGGTCTCGAGGGGCGGGCGGGGTCAGAGCAGGTTATTGCCTGGTGTGCCAGGCATCTGTTTGGGTTGAGGATGCCGCAGGGAACCAATTCAATTTGTTGCATCATGCCACACAGTCACTAGGCTCACTCAGTCAATCATTAGACTTTGCTAGTTTCCAAGTTTCCAGCTTGTCGAATTAGGCTTGTTAGTACCTGGGATACTCGCTGAAGCCTCAGTTACATACTATTGTGAGGCAATTGGGATTACAAATAAATAGATCTGACTATATACTGACCAGATGTCTACTGTATGTACCTGCACCCTAATACTGGACTAATAAGACAATATAATACAATAATAAGTTGATTTGCAATAAAAGATCAAGCTAAACTTGGTTTGTTTCAGACATTTGCAGTACATACACAGTAAGTTCAAAAGTAATTCCCATTATCCATTGTGTGTAACTTCCAATAAAGTAATATGTCCCTCTGGTAAATTCCCCATTCACACAAGAGGGTGAACCCATAAATCATTAAAACTTTTTTTCTTTTTCACGTTTCTAATTCTCCTCTCAATTGCACTTCGTGAAAAAGCAATCACTATGAACCATGTGTAAACTTCTTCGTATGTTTTGCTTGATGGAATAAATGGATAATAATTAAAGTTCTGCACAAAAATCTGTGAAATGTCTCAAATTACACTTTCTTGTTAATTAAAAAGTTGCAAATTGATGTGATTGGATCGACACAGCTCAATAGTCAACTAATTACGTATTTTACATTTTCCCATAACACGTGGGTAGAAATACATTAACTTGATTCATCTGCAACTTCAGATATAGAATTGTAGGTGGATTAGATGAGTATTTGTGTTATAATAAACAGTAAACCCCAGTATCTATTTAATTTTAAATAATATATTTTTACCACATTCTCATTTCTCATTGTTTGAAAAGCGTTTGGAAATGTTCTGCATTCTCTTTTATTTGCCAGTCAAAATAATGTGGGTTAAGGCATGGATACACAATGAAACACTCTGCTCAAAACAAGGCTTTAAAGGGGCGGTCAGATATTAATAATAATAATACACAAAGGGCAGCGATGGTGCCAGATAATTGTGACTGGGGATGCTACAGAAGTCTGGATTGTTTATAGCAGGTGCTAAATACATGTGTTGCATAATAACAAATAGTGCTATTATTACAAAAAAATTTGATTTGGTGATCCCGGTCAAATAGGCTACAAAACTGAAATGCATGTTCCTAAAAGTTTAGCATCATAAAACAACCCAAGCATATAATTTATCCTGTGAATTTAGAATCAACAAATCAAATGCATATAACGTATTTCTGGCAACAAGCGCAAACAATCACAATCCAAATCATAGTCACCAGAGAATGTGTATGGTTTTAAAAAACACTGAGCAAAAAGTATTAGAACAGCTAAAGGTTGAATATGGTAATGCAGAGCCATCTTACATTACTGTGTAAATAGGAATACACAACTCCTACCTGGCAATATTCTTTCTGTAATCTTACAAAACATAGTCCAGCACCACCCACCCAAAATAATCACACACACACGCTAAATGCTGATGTGTGATCGACCTGCTCAAATATTAATAACTGAAACCTACATGTTAACAAAGGCTGGTGTACTCATCAGTCAGACAATGATCCACCTGCTGTGATTTGCAGCAAAGCAGTCAATCACTGCATTGATGGCCATTTATTAAACCAATAACACACTAGAACGCACAAACTTACTGGATTTCACCAAATCATTTTGACACACTTGGAACCGCTAGACTAGCAGTTCCAAGACTAGACTGATGTTAACGTTATCACTCACATGCAATCATACCTGCTACAAACCAATCAATCAAAATCGCACAAGCATAGCTCATAGTCAACACTTGTGATCAAACAAATGTGATCTTATTTATATAAAAGTTAATCCCTTCAACTATTTATCCCATGAGAACAGCATATAATAGAGAGTATATTACCACCACCTAGGCACCTTCACAATACTCACTAGCAAAATACCATTCTCACCTGGGATGTTATGGATGGTTATGGCGAGGATGAGGAGCACAATGCGTCTCCAGCTGCTTCCCGTTCTCCCTGAGTCTTCCTGCGGTGCACTTCCTGTTTCCTGTCCCTCTGAGCCTCCGAGGTGCGGACTTCTCCTCCTCTGGTAGACCTCGCCATTTTCTATCCTGTCTGAGGGACGACATGAAGAGAGAGAACGTCACACGCGCCACAATTAAGGGTGGAACACTATATAAAAGAGTTATTTAATCATTGTTTTGTATTATTATTTCCATTTTATTAAATTAATGCATGCATATATTGTTTTGGAATGTATTCTACTTTGCATATGTTCTCGCCAATCCTATTCAACATGCCAAATAGAACATTCCAGGTTTATATTTGCGTTGTGCTGCCTCAAGTCTTGTTAGTAGAATTGGTCTTGATTATATACAGAGCCCTTAGGACTCCCCCGCCCTGTTCCAATGGCACTAATTACAAAGACGGCTATTTTTGCTCACACCGAAGAAACCATTAACAGCCCAGCACATTCCAATTAACGCAAGCCTTCAGCATGTGTTACTTTGTGTTCGCTTGACATGTGGCAAACTGCGAAATAATGCAGATAAACATTATCAAAAGATAATGGCTGGTACAGACCCCCCCACACACACACACGCAGGAATAAAGAGAGTGGAATTAGATGACTAGCCCGATGGACATGATAACGGCTGAAATTCCCTTGACAGTGCCGGCTGTGTTGGGCGCTGAGCTGCTCGTGTTTTTACGCCGTGGGTTGCCGGTGGCACTTGTTGACAGGTGACCTGTATATCTCAATTTCTCTCAACCTCTCTCGCACAGTCTCATTGTCATTGTTATGATCGGCCGCAGTCTGACCCTCTACACTGCCAACAACCAGCACAGCACAGACTCATACAGGTACACGCATCACTGCTTGACCTCAATTAATGCATGTTAAGTGACTCTATTAGCTGTGCGCGGCATGGAGCAGTAGAGCAGAAAGGTCAAATTGCCCTGATGGCCTTTTGGCCTACAGAGATACCACACAAGGCTGCATGCTCCATCAAAGGTCAAAATCACTGAGGATTTGCCTTCAGAAATCCACTTCTACAACTGCCAGGATAACACAACTATGCATGTGTGCGTGCGCACACACGCACGCTGTTGAGGAAAGGTGGTAGGATTGTTCTACTATGATGATCTATTCTGAATGACAAGATATGTGAACACTTACATGTGCAGAGTCATTGTTTAGAGGAAAACAATTCTTAAGAGACATGAAATGTGTCTCAAGCATGGTATCAGCAAGGGCCATGACAATGGCTTCACTGCATTTGGTAATTACCATACCCTCAAGTACAAGAAGAATGCAACCAACAGACACCAGCAGCAAGCTACAGTACTACACGCCCGTATCTACGTACTAACATATATAATTTGTCTTTTGCGCCGCTGACAACACAGGCACCATACAACAGCAGCGGCAGCAGCCCGAGGAGCCATTTCGGACCCGCTCGGGTCCACGCAGGCAGTTGTAGTTTAGGCATGGACGGGTTAGCCCTAACCATAACCCTACGGACAGGAGGCTGGGGCTCCTGCAGCTGGTGGGCGCTCCATGCCATTGCGTTGAGCCTGTCGGGCGGCACAGCAGTCTAGAGGTCTTGGAAAATGTTACATCCCATTAATTAGCAGACAGGAGCAGAACATAGCAGAGACAAGCTAAGGCTGGGGAGGGAAGGAGTAGGATAAAAGGACTGAAAATTTACGTAGAATATTGGCTTATTGTAATGGCACCGTTTAGCGGGAACAAAACCCTCTGTCATTGCTTAAATGCTGAAGCAACCCTAAATGGACAATTTAATGAATAAAGGTCAATCAACGCACAAAAAAAACTCAGGGTTTTGAATAATATATTTAAACCCCATTCAGCCTCGAGTCACTGATTTCTTTTCATAGAAGTAAAATGCTGTGTGTGATGGAAAATGGTAATTGCACAAGAAATAGTTGTTTCAGCACCTAATTGGAAGTGGGTCCACCCATTTTAGATTTCCCCTATACAGAGACATCTTTGGTGAAAGTTTTGAGATGACGCAGGAAGAAAATGTCCAAAAAGAGTGAGAGAGACAGAAAAGTACCGCAATAACACAAATGGAAGCTATATTATACATTGTATATTCCTTTTGCTTGTTTGATGTTAACATGTGTCGCTGTTATCTCTTAAATATGACAATATGCAGTTTGTTATGTACTGTACAGTAGTTAATATAGTATTATTACATTATATACATGCATATACATGTAGTTAATATTATTATAATAGTTATTTACATATTAAAGAGGTCTTCACAAATAAAATAACTGGCTTTAAAGGCAGGGTCCTTCAACGCTTGCTAACTTCTAATTCAAATCAAAACAACCTCTCCCTTCATGTCATAGGGTACTCCCTCAGAAGCTCCGCCCCACATAATGAAACGCATTGTGAAGCCAAGGGCATTGTTTATGTGTACGGTGTTCCTATTTGCGGAGTCAGGGCTGTGTAGAAGTATCAGATTATTGTTTCAGCACGCACAGAAAACGGTAAAATAGTGGAATGCGAGGAGATATTTGGTGAATTTGACATAAAAAGTATTGGTTTACATTTGCAGACTAAATGTGTCATATAATAACAAGATAGAGCATTGTAATGTATTTCAATGGAAGCAAAAAAGGAACGCTTCTGGTCTCTTAAGTGGCCGTGTCACTAATGGCATTTTCTTGTAAAGGCTGATAATAGGCAGCGCCCAAACAGCTAAATCTACCATGCCTGGTCTGAAACAATCAATGTACCTCAAAACAGTTGGCTGTAGATATACTGTGGCCTCAGATTGATCTAGGTACTGTACTTGGGAATAAATGTAATATACTCAAAATACCCATTAACCACTTCATTTCTAGATTTTTTTGTTTTTCAACTTTTTAGTTGAGTTTTTTCTCTTTTAGTGGATGTGCAGCATGTCTATGTTGCTTT
>JAODUH010000485.1:0-13617 GCA_027564835.1 Typhlichthys subterraneus | reverse complement strand
CACCCCCCCACCCCCACACACACACACACACACACACACACACACACACACACACACACACACACACACACATACACACACACACACACTAACCCCTGGTACATTGTACTCACCAGGCACGAGATACATTCAGTTCATAATATATGGGCAATGCCTGTTTGCACACATTATATCTAGTCTAGGTCTGTAGGGACAGGTGTAAAAACCATTGGTATGACATTGAGGAAAAGTGTTTGGGCCTATACAGCAGATATGTTATGTGGGCTAATACAGTAGGTCAATATAGCCATGTTGTACATGCTGATGCTATATCTTCTGTGTAGCTCAGCTTCTCTGGAGTCATCATCTCTCTCTGTCCTCTGTGTCTATGACCACCTCTCTCTGCCACTCTCCCTCTCTCTCCTCCCTGTCTGCCCTCAACCTGTTTTCCCCTCTCATCTTTATTATTGTTTTTTTTTTTTTTTTTTTACATGCTTGGCTTCCCTTGAGAATATTCTTCCTCTCATCTCTCTGTTGACAGCCTTGCTCTCTCACCCGCCTGCCTCTATCACCGGCCACCACACCAGAATACACACGCACGCACACATGCACGCACACGCGCACACGCACACACACGCAAACACACACGCACACACACACACACACGCCTGTGCCTACATGGCACTCGTAAAAGGTCGGCCGAATGCCAATTTGGTAAGAAGGGGGTCCATGGACTCTCTTATGGTGCCCACCCTTCCATTGCTACACTCATCAATTATACAAAGGCACTTGTCTGCATCCCTAAACACACATGCAATCACACACATAAGCGCATGAGACACTTTTTGGCCCAAGCAGAGGGAAAGGCGATGTGTTTACTCATTAATATGCTGTTGGTAGAGTGGGCCACTGGTTGTGTTGCATTGCCTGTTAACTGACCCACTTATCCTTCCCAATGTGGAGCATCAAATGGCTGGCTGAGTAGAGAGAGCTGCGATGCTCTCACACACTCGTAGAGGGAGGGAGGAAGAGTAATGGAGATGTTTGTGTGACTGCCATGGAGATCTTTTCTCCTCATCCCCCTGGTGTTGCCCTGGGAATCCCAAACATTGCCTTTCCATTGGCGATGAAAGCAGGCATGACCAAACAGCAATGTGCAATACGGAAGGATGCTAAATCAGCAATTATTCATCCTCACATTTCTTCCGAGAATATTCTAGAAGAAGAAAGCCCCCTTGAGGAAGGTGAGAGTGTTGCCAACAGAAACGTGAACATGACAAGGTGTGGCAGAATGCATTGGTGTGCCCTCTTTAGTCTCTGTCAGATAACTGATCCCAACTCTGTTCTGCTATAACAAACCCTGGGGATGAAAGACAGAGATACATAGAGTCCTTATAACAACTCTGCCCCTTCAGCATTTTCTAACCTTTATTGTTTTTGTTCAAAATGTATTTCAGTACGAAGCAGAATCTATACGTTCTCTATAAGTGCCAGTAAAGGATTGGGTGTGTATCATCTGAATTTGTAAACGTGTGTGTGCTCATAAACAGTGAGAACACAGCAGCGCTATAAGCAGTGAGCAGAAACGTATTGGTCTTTACCCTCGACAACACAGATACATACAACACACCCTGTGACGGGGGTCACTCCAATGTTAATGTAACCTTTAGCTTGAGTCACAGGCAGCAAGCACCAAGTCAACAGAGATGGTTTTGCTTGTCATTCGAGTACTATTCCCAAATTCACAGTGTCTTAAGTATCTCAATCTTCTGTAATGTGGAAGATGATTGTGTCTAGGAGAGCGTGGCGTTGAGATCCTAACCTTCCATTCTGATGGCATTTTGTCAAATGGGCCAACAGCTTCTCTTAGCACTGTTAGCCAGGAGGCAGAAACATTAAATAGGCTAAAAGCTATAACAAAATATATGTCATATCCGTTTAAAATCATTCAAGGCCCTTGCTGGTTTCTGACTGTACATTTGGTCTGATCGTGCATCATCAAAGTCAATTGATGTTAATTAGGGGCCCCCTCTCAGCCCCTCCCCTTACTCAGAGCCTTGATTATGTTTTAGCATGTTTCTAAATGGGTGGAGGTAGGCTCAGAGGTTGGGTGAAGTTACACTTCAGTAATGTTAACTTTGCAGTTTGCTGGTTTTACATTTAAATAAAAACATGTAACTTTAAGTTTACTTTCATTATGGATGAAAACTAATGTAGATAGCACTGATAGCTGCAACAAGAGCTAGCTAAAAAAATAAGGACATAAAGCAAGATTTTATAAATCAAAACCCAAACTCCCACCTCCTGTGTCTGGAGCCCATAGGTCTGCCATTTTATATGATGTTTCTTCCTGTTCTTGTCTTGGCACTTACAACAGTGGATATCATTTACTGTAATGTCATCTTTCAAACATTACATTGCCTCATTCTGTGAAGGTTGTTTCCTAAATATTATAGCACGTCTATGCATATGTTCAGTCTGAGGTAATCTAATAACTGACTCTGAAGATAATGTTCTGTCTAAATCATCTTTTTTATCATCCAGTTGCATATTTTATAAAAAAAAGTTTCTTTAATCTGCATATACACACATCTAGTTTTGTACCTTAATGTGTCTTCTCCTGCATGTTTTGCATGAGAGGAAATATGATAATTGGCCTAGAAAACACTACAGACATGCACTATTTTTCACAAAGGGGAACAGGAAGGCAATGCCAGTTATATTAGTTATTAGGGGAGTGCCTATGTTCCCAGGGTCGTATGTCATTCTCCTACTGTTTCCATTACAGTTTTGGACACTGTTTGACTGTGTTCCACTATCCCCTAGAACTGACACTGATCTCCTGACCCTTTTCATGCTTTGGTTTGATGAGATGCAAAGCAGCCACCCCATCACCAGCCCATCTCCGATAGCATCATCATTCATTTGGATACTGTTCAAGGATTCTCCCTTCCTCACTGCCAGTGTTAGATCTGCTGGGGGGTTCTGGCCTTACTTATAATGCACTATTAAACATTATCGATGAATTCCTGATGCAAAAACTCTTTAGTAAATGTTTAATTATTGAAGTATCTCGTCTCCCCTTATTGATATAGACTGGAAGAACATAGCGCTATATGGGAACATAGTACCCTGGGAGAGCATGTATAGAACTGGGGAACAAAGGACCCTTAAAAACTCTTTGTTCCCATTATGTGCCATAAAAAGATGGGGAACATTGGAACATAGGAATGACTCCATAAGGTCTTCTTAAATGCTGTTCAATAGAGAGTGTTGAACAACATTTAAGGATAGTGATCTCACAGGATATAGTGATCTCACTACCAGAGTCATGCATGCCTTATAGTTTTTTCTTTCATTTTAATGCCTCGTCATGTCCTGTAACCAGCTATGACATCTAACTGGGTACATTTATTCTCATGGCCATCACAAATTGTGTGCAGAGGGAGCAAAACGGGTCACCCAAAATTGGTTTTACTGGCACAAGCAGCCCCCCCAGTCAGCATTACACACCACTGTGTATTGCTGGATCACTCACTGATGAAAACAGCATCTCTTGCCGGCGTTGTAAATTGTGGTAGTGTGATTTCACAGGCCTGGGAGCGAGATGTTTGTTTAACGCTATACCCAGCCAGTGGATGAAAATAACCCTCGGTAGACTGTCTTCTAAATAACAGGCTTTTATTAGTGCAATCTGTCTCTTTGTTTGCTCTGTAGTGACAGAGGAAGAGGTGTTAATTAGGCTTGAGGTATTGTGTCACTTTCTTCTCTACCGCCCGGATTTCTTTCTTCGCCTACAGTAAGAAAAAATGTTGAATGTTGCCATGGTAATCCAGCCCTGCTTCTTGGCTTCTTGGCTAGTGACTGGTCTTGAATAGACAAGACGTTTACAAAAAGGAAAGGGGGCTGCTGGTCGAGCCTTTATGAGAGCTGAAACAAACTTGTAGATTTAAGGCTGGAACGGCACGCACACAAACACATATATTTGTATTGTATTATATTGTATTATATTGTACCGCATTTGAATAAAGTTGCTCAATACATATATACTGGAAGATGGGCAGTCTTGCTTTGTGCTCTGTGCCCCTGTGAGAGGGCCAGAGGGAAAGCAGTATTAGAGAGAGTGGACAGCGGAGGACAGGGCTTGGCCAGTGAGCTCGTTGGGGCATATGTTTGCCAAACATGCCTGACCTTCTTTCTCAAGAGCAAACACCACAGACGGTCATGGAACTACAGAGAACAGCAGCGATGTCTGCACTGTTTGCTTTAGCATATGTTAGCCCCTACGACAATGCTTGACCGCAGAAAATGTTGCCAGAAAACACTGATCATATGGTCAATAAATGCAAATATACTGTAAGCTGAGGTTTATTGCCATAAATCAACATATACACACACACATATATATATATATATATAGCATAGCATAGGATATATATATATATATATATACACATATATACAGTCAAGCAAGTGTCATTTTGTCGCGTGTAGACATCCAGTATATCTCTCTCTGGGAAAGTAATTTTGGAAATTGAAAGTTCTTTTGGATTTTGGGTATAGCACCAAATAAGATCACTGGATCAAGGAACATTCATTTGTGGGATGACCATCAGAGCTGAGTATGTGGGTGGCACCCATGAAGAATTGACCACATTTTCTCTGACAACGTCAAACAGCTTTTCTTTGCTGTGGACTCTTGTTTGGTGTAGTTTGGTGGATTGGATGATTGAAGTCTGCAGAAACAAGACATTTTGGCATTTGTTTAATTTAACAAGCATTACTAATACTAATACTAACTATTACTAATATCTCCTTACATTTTTTATAATTCTGTGTGTTCTGAAGAAACATACGGTGTTCCTAGACAATCCTGGCTCTATAAACGGGAAAACAAATGGGAAAACAATCAAGGTTGTGTGAGCCGTGACACATAACACTATCTCAGCCTTGGCCACGCACGTCCAACATGATGGGTAGAGCTTCTGAAGGAGTACAAAGGGGAGAGGTGTATCTTATTTTCACTTTGAGTTCAAATATAAAGCATCCCGTTCCCCTTTACCTCTAACTTACGTTCAGTTCAGAGATAGAGAGAAGTCACAGTAGAGTCTGGGTGTCTGGGTGAATTCTGGAATCAATAAGTAACAGCCATCATCCATCTGGTGTTTCCAGGACAATATATACAGCCCAGCCCAGCTCATTCCACTGCTGTTCATGTTACTCACGACTGCTCTGCCCACACCAGTCGCAATCCAAATGCATCATGTTTAGTGATGGCACTTACATGATGACAGTGATGGGTCTCATCAATAACAATGATGAACCACCATATAGAGGAGCAATTGATGAGATAGTGTGAGGACCTGCAAGGTCTCTCAACATCGACAATGCATGTTGTTACTGTGGTTTTCACATTATGTTAACACGCTGACTCTCTAAAACTGTATTATGTTAATTTGTATACTCAATGGATGGAACTGTATGGGCGACAGTAAGCTTAAAACTACAATATACATGATTGTAGCCATTCTTCTCTTCCTCTAGTAACAGCAGTGGAAATAAATTGAATGTGGCTAGACACCCGCCGTGTAATTTGCTGGCTGACATCTCCTGCCTAAGGCTGAGCGATGGAAGTGATGCAGGATGTGGAGACACAGGTTATAAATGGTTGCTCTCTATAACTTGGTAAAATGATCACAGACCACTGAGAGGTCTCATCCTGATGTGACCTGTGTGTGTGTGGGGTATCTGGTCGGTAGCCCTCCAGACAGATAAGACGAAGAGATACCACATGCTGCATTAGACAGCTGGGCAAATGGGTGGGTTTCTGGTCACATGGCTAATCAAAAACAAGTGGACCTGACTCACAGAGTGAATATCTCTCTTGGGCCCTCTGAACAGTGTATTCATCATTCACAGGCTGACACAATATTACCAGTAAGTGTTTATTTGTTAGTTTATTTAGTTTAGTTAGTTATACATGCCTTGTGTACGGTATATACAATGTTTTTAATGACCAATGTGGGATACAGACACACAAACACTAAGATGGAAATATGCATAAACACAAGCATATTACATTTATTACATTACTATATTACTGCACACATGCACACACACGCGTGCATCATACATGCATGCAAAACCTGCAAACATACACAAACACACAGCAGATGACCGCGTTCCCCCTGCTGTAAATCATTTCCCCAGGAGGCATGAGTCATGTCAATGCGATTAGATAAGGATGGAGCAGAGTGGTGGGCTGCACGCAGGCAGGGCATCTAGACCGGGACCATATGGAACCACAGGACCAGCAGCACTGTGTGCCAGCTGAGGCTGTTTATGAGGCACTCCCTGTGTTGTGGCACCTGAGCCCAGCTGCCTAATGGATCTGACTGACCACAGCCATCAGGCCACACACTCAAGCAGGCAGTCAATACAATGTTATACATGCGCTGACACATATACATACATGCATACAGTACATGCAGCTGCACGCGCATGCTCCTGTGCAGGTGCAAATACACATTATGTGGTTACAAATGAAAGCATACAGCTAGCAGATTAACGAGCTACAGTAAAACACCTCAGCAGCGAGTGTATCGGTGATCTCTGTTCGCCACAGGACGGACACCACCCCATTTCTCTCCTGATCTCCACTCGCCTCTCGTACCATTCCTTATGGTTCTCTTAGCGTCTCCCCAACCCAGCCTGTGATGTGGAAGACAACCTGGAAGCAACCTCCAGGTGGTCTGGGTGTCGATGAAAGCTGTCCTGAAATAACACACATTCTGAGATGGTTCCCATCACACATGATGATACACACACACACACACACACACACACACACACACACACACTCGCAGACACACAAGGGAGATGACGCACATTTGCTACAACCATGTACACAAATAAGGTAGCATGTGTACTGCTAACACGCAAAAACACACATACTGTAGACAACACTTGTATACGTCCACACACACACAAATCATTTTAGAGAATTGATGAACCTATGATCCAGCAAACACACAGTCCGTTATTTACATTGTAGTAGGTACAGTAAAGTCACGCACGCTGAAATGAAAATATCACACCAAGACATGCCAGTCCAAATATTGATGATTAACAACAGCGTTGATGTATGGTTAATTCATTATAAACTCTGCATTATTGCACCCCTGGAACCCCAAAAAGTCACCGCACATTGTTTGAAAAACAGACAACTGAAATACAATATTGTTTGGTAGAACAGCATTAGGAAAGCTCTAATACAGTATGTTCAGTGTGATTCTTAATATAGATTTACCAGCATGCTCGCTGACTTAGGGCCAATGTCTTATACATACTAGACTGAGCTTCTAGATAATTACGAGCTAATCTCTGTCATTCTTCACTGAGTAATGGAACTGTTATTAAATACATTACATACTACATTACATAACTACATGTTATATGACATGCATAGAAATCACATGCAGCTCAGAAAAACAAAAAATGTATATACTGTATATTATTCAGTAGAGTAGTGTATGGTACTTGCAGTACAATGTATGACATGGTATCATACATAAACTTCCTTTATATAAATGCACTGCATGCATTGTCAGATGTCAGAGTGCATATTTATACATCGCTAATCACTAATATATTGTATTTACAACAAAGTTGGATCTAATGCTTATCAGTGTTCAGCTGGATTGTGTCATCGTGTTCACCACCGTATATAAAAATGTAGCAGTCAATATATGTAATAGTCAATATCTTCTGACTAAAAACCCAAAAATAAAAATATTGTTAATATTCTTAAGTTTGAATTGCTCAAGGTTGTCAAACAATGTACTTTGACTATTAATATAATTTATTTAATTGTTTATTTGTATATTTTTTGTGGATAGAAAAAATAACCGACAGGTGTAAAAACTACTTTTCAGTGTTTTTCTTATCTGCTGTCTTTCTTTTTACAAAACTATTGTCATCACTGGTTTTGTCAAGTGCCCATCTTTATCAGTAAACCATATGGACACACAGTGTTGCAGAGGGAGGGCAATATTTCCGTAAGGTCATACTAGAAAGGCTACATCAATATAAGCTCTGCCCTGGGTGTATTGATTAGTATTACATGAAAATGAAAAAAAGGGAAGGAGGAACAAAGAGAATGTCTGCTCACCGCCATTTTCTATCTGAAAATATTGACACGATTCTAGGCCTGTGAATCAAACGTAGCCTATACCCAGTGAAGATTAAACATATTAAAATATTAAATAAAAGTTCAATATAACTATGTCAGATTCACAGTGTACAGAGGAAACTGTTATTTTTAACGTTATGATAGTCTTTGGTGGTTGTGCTTGTTAGGGGTTGAACAAAAGCAACAACAGGAAGAGAGAGAAAGAGCAAACAGTTGGAAAGAAGGGAAGACAGGAAGGCTGTTGGAGGAATACTGGGTGACAGTTGGAAGTGGACCGAAGCAGCATGCTGTTATTTGCTTGTCCTGTGGCAGGCACACATCTGACTAATTACGTAGGACTGGAGCAGCCTGCCGTACCTCTCTACTGTTGGGAGCAATTCAAACAGTTCATTTGAAATGTGTGGGAGTGAAAGGGAAAGGAAGGATGAGGGACAAGAAGGGACACATGCAGACAGTAATTAAGGAGGAATGATGAGGAAGTAGGAAGATAATGAAACCAGTTTGGTCTGTTGATAGAAAAATACATGTTATTTGAAACTAAATTTAAATTGGGGGGATGGCAAACATGGCAACGTTTCTCTTTATGAAATCCCTTCTGTTCAGCATCGAATATATTATCCCTCATAAATATATGAAGTGGTTGGCTACTGCACCACAAATAAAAGGATGGGATTATTTACAATATGAATATTTGGTGGTAGCCAGATGGCAGTCAAGCCCTTTTCTGTATTGCTTCATTAACCACTTCTCACAGTTCAGGTCTAAACTCAACAGTACTGTGCTACTGAGTTTCTCAGAGAGGACATACAAGTCGATGCTAACACCCATAATACAATCCAATAGCATAACATTAGTAGATTCAATGCAGCTGTACACAATATTTGCCTAGCACATCTAAGAAGCATGCAGGTTAAACACAAATGTGACACAAACAGAATGCTTACTGTATAGCCTATCAAACAGTGAAACTGAATTGAGTATAAAAGGCTCATAAAAATGGCCATAAATAAATAAGGCGCTCCTCGTTAATTCTAATCCATCACATAGCCTACAGTGATTGTGGATAATAGATCCCTTATCTTAAAAAGTTCCTGTAACACTATTTGTTGCTACAGAAGAGTGGTGAATAAGCCTCCCACAAAACTTCCCAAATTCAGGGGCATGCCTGACTTTTCTCGACCTTTGCCCCACTTTACTATTTTCACTGCTATGGGTGCCTTATTATGTGTAGGCTATACTCATTCACAGGCTAGTGTTTACGTTACAATGAGTATACCCTACATCTGCTAATCTGTATGGAGTGTGAAGGCAGAATAACTGCATTGGGTGTTAAGGGTGCATGCGTCTGCATGTGCCAGGCGAACAGGCTCATGAAGGGTGAGCAGCAATACTGTGGAGGTGTCACAGCCGACAGGGAAATTAAGTGTCCCTGCTGGCAAGGGTACTGTATAGCAGGGACCTCCCAGTAGTTACTGTCCCGTGATCTCTGCATGGCTTAGGGCTAAACGGCATAAAAACACAATCAAACACACGCATGCGCACACACGCACACGCGCACACGCACACACACACAGCCTGAGTCTCACACATTTCCCTCCTTAACAAGGACATTTCTACTTTCATAGCAGTGCGAGCAACCCGGTTGTTGTTGGACCACTGGTGAGGCTACAGGAGCCCGCCTTTAACCTGAACACATGGAAGAAGAAGGATGATTATATGACAGATCACATGGTTGGCATGTGACAATAGAATGCAAATGTCACACAAAACATTTCACTCTTTTAAAATAGAGGCATGATTCAATTAAATTGATTTCATGCAGTTTTATGCAACCTATTTTCTCAAGTAGGCCACACTAGGCGCTAGTTGGTAGGCCTACACTACATTATTTAACATGTATTTAACCAAGCAGCCCTGTTGAGAGGAACTGAATGTGTGTTGTATAGTAAGCTGTAGACCGGGTGATTCATGCAATGTATTACTGTAAATAGGCCATATGGCTACTCTGTCCTGCCCCCTTGTGGTGTAGCACTTTACTAACATAATATATAGGCTACCATAGCTGGATGCCTATGGTGTGGTGCACACCTGTGGTGCACAGAAATTATTATATGGAGGCAGAAAAAAACACTTCTAAAAGCTTTTTTATTCCCCATGTAGGCCTTTTGATCACCCAATGTGCCACAAATACTTATGTAGTTTACTTGGGGTATGTAAGCAAAAGTAATTCCACGTTTAACCAAATGTATGAACATTAGGGTCAGTGGTTTATTAATTCTAGGTTAGAATTATGTAGTTTGACCCCACCATCATCGACACCCTGCGTCTGCGGATTTGCACAACATCGAACAAACGAACCAAATGGCCGACCCACGGGGTTGAATCAATTTAGCTCAAAAGCTTACGGAGTACGTGAGTAAACTCGGTGCTCGGATAGGGGTGAACTTTCCAAATATCATCTTGTCACAGTGAGTCAGGAAAGATCCCCGAGGCGAACTGTGGGTGACAGCTGATGCTGCTTTTCTGCTACAGGTAAATGCCAGGAACCCTGCAGTATAGGACACTGTCACCGCTTAACTGGAGGGGCAGGCAGCACCGGGACTTTGCGCCGTGTAGTACTGGAATAAACACAATCGTGCGTAATCTCACGCAACATAATAGCCACGTGCTGGGACGTACAGTTACTCTTTATTATTATAACCTTGTGGCCAGGGTACCGTGTTTGTGCAGTGTTCAGAAATGCTGAATAGTTTTAATAAGATGCTGATGCAATTCAGCATTCTGTGTTGTTTGTTTAATGTGTAGGCTAATTTAGTAGATAGAGAGGGAGGTAACGAGATGACTTGTCCCGCTGGTGATTTATGTAATGTATGTTAATCTAAAAAGGCTCTAACATTTGCAAAAGCAGCATTTGTTTACACAGTGTATTTTTTTAATTGCTTCATGACTATGTATTTGGAAGTCATGGTTTTGTTTGTCTATGTCTAATAGGCTACAATAAAAATGCTTTTCATAGTCCTGAATACAATGGTAGTTGTAGTAGAATACTATAATAGTTATCGTAATGTTTGGTTTATCAACTGCGTTAGTGAGGCTAGTCGTAATTCCTGCGTTACTCCACTAGGTGTCTCTAGTGTTATGCAGAGTTCGGTAGCCTATAGGCAGGGCAGGTCACAGAAATTGTGAGACAGACAGGCTGTAATTAATTTTCACTTGTGTCTGACCCCACTGTTCAGGCCGTGAGTAGGTGACAGTTGCAGTTGCTGTCACTGTCGCCCTATATAATTCTATGGTGTCAGCGCACCTGCAATGCCAGTGTGTCTTCCATTTTGTTACACACACCCACAGACATACTGTACGATGACACCATTATATTAGTCACACCATTGCCAAGAATGTGAGGACAATCAGCATGTGTCAATACATACATATGATGCGTTTTTGAGTTGCTTGGCCTCCATACTACCATATAGCCTAGGCCTGATCCCTAACCTAAGCCCTGGTGGCGTTGTTTGAGTGACAACCCAATGCACACATTACTTTATTACAAGAAAAACAGTATGATGTTGCACCACTATAGAATACGCTGACACAACGGTCTCATATTTTAAATCTGTGAGGCTTAATTCATCATTTAAGTCATGTGTCATGTAAACAGCATAAGTCATTGATTTCATAAAGGCCTAGATAGTATGGCATGCTGTGCTACTTTAATAATTCACTGAAGCTGTTTCCACTAGTCACTTTGGTAGAAACCTATTATATATTATCCACAGAGTCAGGTGATTTAAATTTAGTGCCCTGGTATTTGGTTCACCTGCCAAAGCGATAAATCATTGTGTCCTGTTTTAGATATATTCCTTGAGGCAGATTCGTGATATAGCACAGTATAGCCTATGTAACAGATTGTAGTGATGTTACTCTTCCAATAGTAGTGTGCTGTTCTGGCCTCAAAATGCATGGTTGAACTTGTGTGGGTTCCCATCCACTGATGCATAGACTAAGGGCATCTTGGTGTTTGCATGTATGTGGCTGCATGGATGCAAGTATGCTTTGCCTAATCATGTGTAGATTCACAATACACAAGTTCCTCTTTAATAAATATGGGGGGGGGGGGGCATGTATGCATTCATTGAAATGTTCTGCTCTAAATGGAAGGTACATGAAGTTAGATCTCATAGTAACTCTTGCTCTATGACCATAAGCATCATTGAGAGTGACTGTATTCCTGTTTGTGTCATACAGTAAGGCGGAGGTGGCTGCTATCGAAACAGAGCTTCTGAGTGACTACAGGTTTGGACAGCAGCAGCTAATAGAGATTTGGGGGCATGCCTGTGCCATCGCCATCACCAAGGTCTGTACACATCCAGTATGTCTACCAACACACGTGACGGGCCACAAGCTAGACAACAACTATTTATAGCATGTACAAAAACAACAAAGCTAAATGAACCCCACTTTGAAAAGCACTGGTCCATAATATGCATCAATTGTTTCTCTTTCATCTGTAACCTTTTCACACCAACCCAACCTCACAGCATTATCTTTAATATTCACCCTCTTTCTTTACTACATGTATACTGTTAAACATATTCACAGGGGGAAACTGTTATGCTATGAGTCTCCTTTTAAGGACTAGATATACCAATGGCTCTACCGAACAGCAGACGTTTTTTTTTTCCATCACACGTGTGGTAACAGCACTTTTCCGTTGGTCCGAATCAATTCAGCTTTGGTCCATTCCTGTCCAGAAAATGACATTCTGTTTAATTGCTTTCATGTATTGTTCTGCTTTGTGTTGTCTGCCCGACTTAGCTTAATGAACCGTGTACATTTTTAAAATGTCATTGCACACAATTGTACCAAAGGGGAAATGAGCACGTTTGCTACACATGCGCATTTTGGATTTACCTTGCCAAATGTCAGCCTGTTATTATGCATGGCAAATGTTAGGACTACTTCCTCTCAGTGGTGTCCAGACATTTTCCAGAAGGCACACCTGAGGCCGGTCTACATCACACCAATAACGCACAACACGCTGACTCATGCTAACATCTCTCCTCCATGCGGTTGCATTTGTGAGGCTCCTGGACTGTGTCAGGCCCAGCGAGTGTGCAACACTGGTGGTTTGTATAACATGTGGTTACCTTCCACCAGAACACGCTCATTTATTTTATGCTGCATCCCCTCACCAGCTGCATGGCCTGCAGATAGATACTTTGCCCTTTATATAAAGCCTTTTGAACTGAAGAGACAGATGCAGGAGGTAGCTGATGGATGGCTCAGGGTTAGTGAGAAGGCGGCATTTAGAAAGAGACAGATACAGAGACAGGAAGAGATAGAAAGGTACTATGTGGAGAGAGAGAGAGGGGGGAGAGAGAGAGGGGGACAGAGAGAGAGGAGGAGGGAGAGGGAGAGAGAGAGAGAGAGGGTGAGAGAGAGAGGGG
>JAODUH010000484.1:0-13618 GCA_027564835.1 Typhlichthys subterraneus | reverse complement strand
TGTGTGTGTGTGTGTGTGGGGGGGGGGGGGGGTTAGAAGGGCACCGGGAGAGCTGCTTTTTTAGGTTGAGGGTAGACACGTGGGGAACATGCCAACAGATGGGACAAAGACTCTCGGCCTGCGCTGGCTAGAGATCATTTAAAGCCACACGCTGCAGAAACACGCGCTCTCTCTCACACACACACACATTCAGCTTCGCTCCAGCTGCGATTGCCTCCAGCGCTGGCTAGGCTAAACGCAGCTAGGAGCATATGAGAAGCTCCACGGTTCACCAGTCGGTATCTACGTGGGAGGTTAGCAAAGCCAGATAGCTAGCTCCAGCCTCGCCGTAACATCGCCTTCAATTACACCACCAGCAAGCAAGTTTGTCTTTAATGTCGTGACACAATCCACTTTCCCCACTCGCACCCCATCTCTCTATCCCTCCATCCCTCAAACCCTTTCACCCACTGTGCGTGCGTGCATGCGTGCGTGTGAACTAATGACAGAGGGCTTGCAGGAGGCCACACAAAGCCACCCTGTGTGCTGCTAACCTGCAGGCCAAACAACTCGTGGCTCGGCTGGCCGGGCTAAATGATGGCACGCTCGCGCATGCACGCACGCTCACAATGCACTCATCCCAAAGACACCAAGAGCGTTCGTCTGTGTGCATATTATATTATAAAAACTAATATTACAAAACGACTAGCCGACTAGCTGACTAAACATGACAAAAACATGGTATATTGTGTACTTCTGTACGTGATACTATATCATGTGGGAGAAGGTATAGGTCTGAGAAAGAGGAGATTTTGAACATGTACAGGTAGGGCTGCACAATTAATACAACTGCGATTTCAATTCATACTCGATCTCATTTCTACACGAGAGCGATTCTGCTGTTTTTTCATTATAGGGACCAGCTCGCATAACAACAAGCGTGCCTACTTTCTCCCTCAGCAAATGACAACGCAGCGTAACGTTATGCAGAGCAGCAGGAAGCAAAATATACACAGTGAGAGCGGGTCACCGGCAAATGACCGTGAAAGAGGGGGTTGTGTGGCTGTAAAGGTATTGATCGTGATCTCAATTCTAAGCAAGAAAATTGTGATTCTCATTTTATACAGAATTGTGCAGCTCTATGGGGTGAGTGTTGAGAGTGCTTGCCTATTGGTGCGTGCGCACGTTGTGTGTGTGTGTGTGTACTTGCTAGTCCATCTGGCTGCCAGGCTGGCAAGCCTCACGCACTCACGCACACACACGCACACCCACATGCACACGCACACACACACTGTGTGAGTGTGAAAAGGCAGAATTAGGCATCATCAGGATAACAATAATCGGTGCATTAGTGTGTGACAGAGTCCTGATGAAGGCCATGCTGTCCCAAGGAATACATCACAATGGTAGACAACCAACCACACACGTAAAGATGACTTGCGTCCCTCTTCAGTCACGTCCTGTTAGTGACCACTCACTGCTAAACATGTAGATGGACACACAACACACACATTAGCATTACAGAACAATATTTGGGGGTTTGCTGGCTTATATAATTCCAAAGCAAACAAATTAACTAAATATGGTATTGCTTTACACTGTTATGGGTACAATTTTATAGTATTTAGCAATATAGCAGCTGACCTATGAACAGCTATGTGTGATAAATAGCATTAGCTACATTCAAAATACAAACCACCGTGCGAGCCACTGCAGCCCTCAAGGACACCCGAGACCTGTTGGAGCGCCACCATATTCCAGAGCAACAGCACTACTATTAAACCGTCCCAACGGAGGAGAGTTGGCCCGTTGCTGCTGTCCCCAGGCCCCAGCAGATAAATGTGTGCCTGTATGCATGGCAGTGCGTAACCCCACTTCCCCCCATCACCACCACCACCACTCTCCGACCCCCCTAACCCACCTGAGCCTGGCATCTCCACAATTGGTCACAGCACAGGGGGTAGCTACCACCTGGCACACTGGCTACACACACACACGGCAGATGGCACATGGACTCCCCGGCGGACTGAAGACGGCAAAACTGTGTGTGTGTCCGTGTGTGTGTGTGTGTGTGTGTGTGTGTGTGTGTGGGTGTGTGTGCATGTGTGTGTGTGTGCGTGTGCGCGCATGTGTGTGTGCGGTTGTGTGTGTGTTTGTGAGGCACTTAAAATGGGTAAAGAATTATCCATTGGGATCTTCTCTGGCACTTGATCTAGTGGACAGTAAGCCTGTGTGTGCGTGCGTGCGTGGCTGCACGCTGTGTATTGATGCCATTCATTGTACGGGCTCAATAGTCCCTAAACGTGCAGAAGTGTCCAAGGCTAGCTGAATAGCTCTTATAAAAAAATCTAAACAAAGGTCCGCCATGAAAGTCCATCTGCTGAATTGGACAGATGTAGCTAAATCCCTAAAACTCCTCACAGTGGAGCCAGGGATGCAGCCCTGCGCATGCACACACAAGCACCCCTTAGAAACAGAAGTCTTAATACTATATCTGGTTAGTCTGGTTAGCCACTTACCAAATTGGCGTTCGATTAGCCGTGTTATATGTGTCTTTGTGTTAAGAATGGATGAAATGAAAGAAAGGAAGGAGAGAGAGCTTTGCTAGCAATGCATCTAGAGAGAAACATAGCAATGCGTGTGAAATGGATTTGCAGTGATTGCCGTGCCCTTGGACAATGTGACTTCCGGACGACTGCGGTAATTAACCATTTGCGCACGCGCACGTCACCACCTCTTGTCCCTTACACTATCACTCCAATTTATCTCTTTGCTTCCCCCTCTCTCCCTCTCCCCATCTCTCTCTGTCTGTCAAAATGCAAGGAGATGTTTGGTGAATTTGACCTAAAGTGTTTTTGCTTACAATTATCTTAGAATAGCTGACCACACCTATAAGGCAATGGTGCTCAACCTATAGGGTGCCAAGCCCCGCCTGAAGGGTCACAGGGTGGGAGGAAGAAGAATGTGAGCCATTAGAAACGTACTTAAGATATTCTAGTTTGATATAGCCTAGCATACCCCAAGGCCCGGTGTCTTAAAACAACTTCGATGCTGCTAAATGATAATTTTAAAAAAACGCTGAAAAATCGTAATCATCTTTGCTTAAAAGGTCTAAATGCTAGACATGTTTCATTGTGTCATGGCCTTTAAACACACAGACCAATAATAACGACAAAGTACTTCTTCTTGCTTTCTCAATGTGTTTGAATCAGGGACCATGTACAAAGTACATTAACCTCGAACGAGAGGAAAGACAAAGCAACTGAGGATGGCAGAAGAGGATTTCACAGCAAAGAGAGACCATAACATGCTGCTAATTTAGACCATTGCGTAATGCTAATTTACACAGTCTTTCTGTGCTGCATCAGACTCTCACACTGCATTCACTACCCAGTCGGTAGAACAGATTATAATGTGGGCTCTGCGTGCACAGTAGGTGGTTCGACAGTCTGCTCACTACAGTATGGGGGTCTATAGGTTTATATATAGCACACCTTACGATGGCTCATGGAGCAAAAACGGCTGTCTCAACTTATCCTACACATGCACTCTCACGGGTCTACGAGCACACACGCACAAACTCACGCACGAGCGCAGGGTTGTGTCGGGGAGGCAAAGGCACGCCGGAATAACTAGATAAACCTAGGGGATCTTGCCAAGCTAACTGAATGGGTGTCATTTTGACAAATGCACAGCGCTGAATCTTAGTCAACATTGTATTGTGTGCCGTCACTCTCTCACACACGCACAGCAAATCCATGCCATCGCAGCCGCACGCATTAGTATGCACACTGAATGACAAACACCCAAACAAACACACACACACACACACTGATTATACATTCATAATATTGAATGGGTGACAGGTCTTGAGCAGTGCAGAGGGAGAACAGGGTGAATTCCAATGAGCTTCATCAACTCCTAATGCTACATTCCTCAATAGACTGGATTGGCACACATACAACACACACACACAGAAAACACACACACTGAAAACGTGTGCACATCAACAGTATTAAACTGAACAATTGGAGCATACCGTTTGTCAGCATACATACACCTAGTGCATGTATACGCGGTCTACAACACATTACAAAACGCACCCAATAAATAGAATCCAAATTGATACGCATGCATTAAAAAAAAAAAAGAAAAACGATTCTCAGCCTTACACATCCCCTCCCTTCCAGCCATGTGTAGGGTGATTTAGGGGAAAATTCCCATCAGCCAATGTGAGCATTAAACCGAACTACTGCTGTGCCAGCAGAAACAACCAGCTAATCCACAAGAACAAGTGCTGAAAGAGTCACTGTGAAATTCACAGACACGGCGGCAGTCCCTTCAAGCTCCAGATGCTGTGTCCAGTCATTCTCTCCAAGCAATGGGCGCAGAATAACAGCCCGACAGCACAGGCAGAAACAACAGTAATATTAAGATGAGGAAAACGGAGATAAATATCTTACAGACATAGATGGAGTATCTTCCCGCTAGGCTAAGATACCACAACCTCGCATCAGCAAACCTATAGCCAGTCATAAGGGTTTGCTCATTAACTTAAGTATGCAGCTATACACAGGGTTAAAACATGGTAGTAACGATTTATGTTCCCGCATGACGGCCATGGTCGATGAAGCGTGCTTTCAATCAATTGTTTAACAAACAGACAGGAGGTACTCGTGTTATCGGTTGGGAATGGGGCCTTTCTAGAAAATAACGCGGACGGCAGTTAATCTCACTGCCAGCATGCGTTGTGCAAAGGCACTCAAGATTAGGAAGGCAAAGATGCAGCCGTCTCAGAGCCTTAACCTGCATTCATAGAGCAAATAACCATGATGGCTGCCTACCAGTAAGCCACACAGCTAACTAACAACATACTTGTATCTGTTGACAGATGTCCATCGGTAACTAGGGCAGCTTTGCTACTGTAAATCTAAGCAAGCAATAATCGCCTCACACAATAACAATGGTGGAAAAAAGGTCGACATTGCAAATATGTAGACGAAGGACGTAAGACACACACAAAAGAAATAAAATAATTCACTCCTACCTTCTTAATTTTGCCATTGCGTGTGCCGACGAATGCCACCGTGTTGCCACGGTAATCATACGCCACTACCGACGTCATGCCGTCATCTTTGTCAATGAAGAGCGGGATGCCCTCGATGGTGCTAGTGCCCCCCAGTGGTTGGTTGAAGTCCTGGCCGCAAAAGTTGTCATCTATCTGCAGCGGCTGAAAGAGAAATAATATTAGAGTATTAGAGTAGTTTCTGGTTTGTCAATACTGTGCAAATTACTTGCTCAACAGAGCAACATCCACATGGCGCAACAGTTCTGCCCTTAATTACTGAGAAAATCTAGGAATTTAAGATGTCATTGGTGATGAGTTAAAGATTTTCTTCCCCTTCAGAAACCTCTTTCAGAGTTTATGTACCCTAAGGTAAAGGTGCTTTTACTGTCACATACACATACATGTAGCGAAATTCGTTCTCTGCATTTAACCCATCCCTCAAGGAAGCAGGTTTGTGTAAGTAGCTGCGTGACTGACTGACTGACTGAGCATCTAGTATTTAGAGTGAGAATGAAAGGGATTATAATCATAGTATGAACAAATAACTAACAGGACCATAGTTCCTAAAAGATTAATAGCATAATTTTATATGAAGGTCTTGGTTTCATAACATTTTATGTCAGAGAGATACTTTGTGTGTGTGTGTGTGTGTATATATATATATATAGTTTTATGGATTTAAGTATTTTCACAGTTAAGTAACTGACATTTAAAATCTCGAAAACAATATACATGAGTTTTAATACACTACTTTCTGTGGGGTTACTATTTCTGAAAAACAATTGCATTTTGGAAAGACTTCCTAAATGTAAACATGGCTAATATCCATAAACGTTGAAAGAGGACTACTGGTACATCAGTATCTTAAGGGCACACGCACACACACCATGATGATATGTATTGATCTAGTGTGTTAATTAAAGGCAGAGTCAGTCATTCTTGCTAAGCTACAAGCTCAAATTAAAACAGTACTGCTCCACGGTCCTCCACGGCATTGCGGTTTCTGTTGATTGCAGCCTATGCTCTGCAGCACAGCATTCCACCTGAGTAAGCTTTAGACAGCGACAATGTATTTGGTCACGGCCATGACGCCAAAATATGCCCCCTGTTGTGACGAAAAAGCACCTGTAACCGTCAGGTGATTGACATGCATTCCAATGTCATGAGGGGAGGACCAGCTTATTTCCCGCAGTGATCCAAAGACTGGATGATGCCTAATGTGGGATGATGGTGTTTGTGTCCGTGTGTGCAAATGCCCTATCAGTGCAAATATATTAGTTATGAGCTTGCTTATGCTTAAGTAAGTAAGTAAAGTTTATATATAGAGCACCTTTCACAGACAAAGGTCACAATGTGCTGTACAGTAAAAGCAATGCAAATAAATAAAATCCTACACCGTACAAAATAAAGTACATTATAATATAAAACAAGAACACTATGTTGCTAATTAAAAGCTTTCCGAAAAAGATGTGTCTTGAGCTGTTCTTTTCTTAAAACAAGCAAATTTGGCTGCCAGTGCAGTAAGTGAAAGTCACTTGATAAGATTTCTTAGATTAAGTGCAAATTTACTTGATTTTAAGTCACTATATAAGCCATTTATATTAGAAACAAGTCCAACTAGATTTTAAATCTAAAAACAAGATTATCACATTAAGTTAGATAGAGTTTTTGCAGTGTGTGTGTCTGTGCGCGCGCGTGTGCACATGCGCTGTTGCCAGGCTGGTACTGAACCAGTGTTAAACATGGGGGCCAACAGGTGTGCACACACACTTGGGTAGTGCGTAAATGGTGGTGTAATCCAATCTTATCACTGCACCATCTGACTGGTCCACACAGGAGAGCAGATATATATCCATTCCCCCCCCCCCCCCCCACCCACCCACCCACCCCTCCGTCCTCCATCTAAATTGCTGGGAGCGCACTGGCCGTCGATATCCTTTTATTCTAGCTTTTTCTACTTTCCCTCTAGATCTCTCCATCACTTCCCTGCCGCTACGGGAACGGCGAAAACGTCGATATCCCCCTCCTGCTCTCTCCCTCTCTGTCTCTTTCTTGCGCGCTTTGTCCATCTGTCAGTCCCTCTGTCCACCGCGAGTTCTCGGAGTCCGTCTCCATTGTCGCCGATCCCCGAGTGCTCTCTGGTGCCGTGCACCTCTGGAGGGTTGCCAGTGGGAGGTGCGGGTGGTACAGTGGGGACATAATAGAGGAGAGAACCGAAAGCATCTCTCTCTCTCCCTCCCTCCCTCCATCTCCCTCTTTCCGAGAAGGAGAAGGATGAAACTGAAAGAAAGCCACCTTCCTGAAGTGTGAGTGTGCATGCGTCAGCGAGAGAGAGAGAGAGAGAGAGAGAGAGAGCGAGAGCAGAGACAGGAACACATACAGCTATTACCTGAAACAACTTGCTTTTGTAAACGTTAATAGCTAGGGGGCCAATTTCTCTCCTCGGCACAATAGGCGCCACGCGCGCTTGGCTTCCACAGAAAGAGGGAGAATGGAGAAAGGAAGACGTTTTTCTGCAACTGCAAGTAAGCACGCTAGTGTTAGCATCCAGCAGTCTTCGTACGACATCCAACCAGAGGCAACGGCAACGAACCGTGTAGTCACGGGAACGGACTTCCCCCGCAGTATAAATTAGGCTCGGTCACACTCACACACACAAGTCCCAGGGTGTCAGCAGGTTGAGTCCTCGCGTACGGAGGTTAAAAATACACTTGAAAAACAGTGGAGAGAACAAACAGGAGCACCCCAGGGTCGAAAAGAGTTGCGCGCACAATAGCATAAATAGGTCTCGGTGGGCTTTTAAAGGGTAATACATGTATAGCTCTCTGACAGGTCTTGGGGATGTTTAAACAGCACCATGCACTATGGGAGAAACACAATTTCCCCCGGGGATGTGCAAGAGTATTAAATGCTGTGTCATCAGCCTTACACTATCCCCTGCATAAGCACAAGAGCTGAGTTTCACTGTGGCAATCCCCATTTCCCCCAGTGGCGTCTGAAGGGTTAAAAGGGATGACTGTAGTCTGGATTTGGCATTCTGCTGTGCTTCCAAGGGCACGCTCCATTCCCTCCCTCGCCCCCCCCCCTCCACACCCCACACCACCCCCACATGCCTCTCCTGGGGACGAAAAATGTTTTAATATAATAACCTTTGGTTGACTTTGGCGAAAAACAGAAGACTTTTTTGTCTCTACTGGCTTTAAGGAGTGGGTAAGCGGTGGTTTAAGCTAAAGGTGGAACAGGTTGAGCAAAATGAAGATGGGATTATGAACATGTAGTGCATGGAGCTCGTCTGCCTGCCGGAATAGTAGCCCCGACTACAGCGAGTGGGTTAAAGATTCACTCCTATTGTTTTCTTCTTTTTCTTTAGTTGCTGTTATTTAAAGGTCTAATTGTCTGTGTGTGTGTGTGTGTGTGTGTGTGTGTGTGTGTGTGTGTGTGTGTGTGTGTGTGTGTGTGTGCATGCGTGCGTGAAATACTGGAATTCTGATAAGCTCCCTTTAAGAGTTCTCTAAAGGGTGCCTTGTGTTTACAATATGAGCACAGCTGACTTCAAGGTCACAGACACATGCAAGGCCTCATGAAATGTAGCTATTTATGGGGCACCCAAGAGAGGCCAGAGATGCGTTCAGAATAGGCCAACTAAGGCGAACGCTTGTGGCGAACGCTTGTGGTGAATGCGTTTGCTTTGAACACGCCATTTTAAAGTTTTGTGTCATTATTAGATTTAAATGGTCACCCTTCGTCCACGTCAGTGTGTGTTTGCCCACAACTATACCTTCCCTCAGGCCATTCGCTTGTATTTGCAAACATTTGCAGCAAAAGAAAATGGAAAACTGTAATATGTAACGTTCGCAAATGTTTCCCATGCTCGCCAATACTGGCCCCACAATAACACTGAGCGCTTTCTTTGTACAGACCTCAGACAGAGCTCTCCAATAGTGACCTAGATTTACTGAAGCTAAATTTGACTTGACTTTGACTTGGGTTAAGTGAACCCCTACAGTGCCTAATCTCCCATGTATTCTCCACAATACTGTATCCAGTTTGCATGCAAAGAAAAATATAGAATCAGAATCGCAAATCTGACCTTTCGAAAGTCACGAAATCTAACCAAACAATAAACACTAACAAAAGAAGAACTACAGGCGATTGTTGCACAAGTATGCGAGTAATGATTAGTAACTGTAATGTGATTACGTACATTAGGAACAGTAACGCTGCAGTACCATTGCATTCACACGGTCATACACTTAGGTGTTTACAGTAGCTAGAACTTAAATGCTACTTTGCCACTTTTTTAAAAGGAAAGGTTATCGGCCTAATTCAATGCACAAAGCATTGCAGTCTTTTAGTGGTTTGGAAGCAACATGTTTGCTCACCGACATGAACGACACAGGCACAGGCTGACAATAATGCATGCGACGCACACAAGCAGCTGAGATCAATATATAATTACACTGGCAATTAGCATCATGAGCATTAGAGATGGGGGGTTTGTTGAGCTAAACGCTCCTGAGAGAGAGAGGGAGAAAGGTCACAGAGCCAGAGTTGTACAGAAAAAGGAGTAACACGCACTATGACAACCTCCGAAAAGGTGAGGTTTTTCTTCTCCATTTCAGATTGACACTTTTCATTGGTTAACTAGCAGATTGTATTGACTGAGCATCATATTGACTTTCTGTTCTACTCCCATAGGAACACACACACCCCCAGCATGGGTCTCTGCTGATGGCTGGCTATTGACCCTTAACAATTGAACGAAGGGGCTTTTGAGCACCAGTGAATAAAGGTTTTTCTCTCTCACACACACACACACACTGACTTCAATATGCAGCATATTGTATCCTGTGTCAAAACACTGTTCCTAATTTCAAATTAGATATTAGCCAAAACATGTTAGATAGTGCCAACAGTGTTTAAAACAACATGGCCAATCAACGGCTCATGGCTCAACTAATTTAGCCCGTCAATTAACTCCGCTTGTCAACTCTGGCTCAATTAATCAGGTCTAATTAGTTCAACACATTCACGACACATCCCTTTTGATTAGAGCCACGGACATTGGACTGTTTCACAGACGCCACTACTGTAGGTCATTAAATTATATTTACAAATGTATTTATTAGTTGGCCATATATTTAATTCAACTTCGTCTGGACAGGTCATTTCAAGCCTGAGAGGCTAGCAGCATTATCTGGGAGAATATCTGGTATTGCAGTTAGGGTTGGGCCGATAGTCGATGACATCGTCCATTGCCGATGGCTGACAGGCATCACGATGTTTGTGCAGGCATCTTGATAAAAACTTTTTTTAAGTGGTGTCAAAGCAGCATTCAGCCGAATTGCTGTGACAAGGATCACCTTACTTCTCTTCTTCCCCCCCCCCCTCTCTCTCTCTCAAACACACACACACGCAGATGCAAAACACACTCGTGCCTTGGCTGTATCACACCATCTCGATGTTTATCTGACAATGCAATTAATGCATTATGCTAACGTATTGCTAACAACAGCAAAACCAACCAACTTTATAGTTTACCGCTTGTGCTCAATCGCTTTGCTGTAGTCTACGGTGCCTATAACGTGATATGGTTGGTTGTTCGCTAGCTGACGACAATCGCCGTCTGTCCATCTTTTGAGCAAAGCATATAAATCCTGCACACCACTTCCGAAGAGTCCTATTTCATTATAGGCTATAAACTCAAAGTAGCTACTGACAGACAAAGTGGAACCATTTTTACCGACCACATCTTGCCAACACGGGCGCCATTATTACAGATCAATATGACTAGACCAGAACAGGCCTACGCATTGGGTTACGGAGGAAAAGTAAGGAAACACGTTGATTAGGGAAGAATGGGCATAAAATATAAGCACTGCCTGACCTGCTTATATTAATTTATTAACGTCCATCACGATGTGTTACTGTAGACATCGTCCGACGCCAATTTAGTGGACATCGGTCAACCCCATTTCCAGTATGATTCATTTGTGTGCTGGACAACGATTCTCCTCACATGAGAGATATATTAAGATGAAGCAAATTGAGTTAGTAGAAAACAGCAACCTCTTGAGAGGGATAATAGAATTGTGCATATCGGAACACATCATCGCGTGGCCGCTTCGATCTAATTCAGTGAGAGCCTCGTGTGATCCTGCACTGTGTTCTTATCAGCTGAAGGCGAGGCGATTGGTTGTGCAAGTATCTGCTGGCCTGCTGTAGCCGGGACCATCTAGGTAGCAGACGTTTAGCTGATAACTACACTAATCACAGACGCTATACTGCCCGAGAGATTAGTGTGCGCACAGACCCTGCGCCAGTAATTCACCAGATGGTCTTTATTTACTGCTAGCTAGACAGATTATACCTCTAGATGAGAAGAAGAGCATGGTTGTAACCTATACAGGCTTGCTGCGTACCTTTTCCTGACTGTGTACTATGACTAAACAAGGATTAAGAACAATGTTTCATTGTCAACAGTCTGCTCTGCACTCTGTGACCTTTGACACCGGCGTTCACAAGCATCCAACAGCTGGTCTACGGAGCCTGTAACAATGGCACGCTAGAAGATTGTCATGCAAAGCTAACTCTTTAGCAGATACCAGATTTAGCCTATGATTGATTGCAGGGTTTTTATGTTTCGTTTCTGATAATATTCAAACCGCTGAAGTTCTCGCGCTGAATGATGAGCGGGGCCTCCGACAACAACACCAAACCCTGCAGTGTCCAAGCCATCTGGGCTGTATAGAGCCTGATGATCCATGTGTGATGGCTGAGGCTGCCTTCACACAGCCCTGTAGTCTGGTGGCTGGGGCGGAGAGACACACAAACGCGCGCCCACGCACAGCTCCAACACAAAAGGTTGAGGGTGTTTATGGGACACTCAGACGTGCGCACGAGCGTGCACGAGCGCGCACACACGGGCACTCAGTGAGGAATAACCGTGACATGAGCTACAGTATAAGCCAACATGAATGACGCACAGAGAAAATATGACACACACACACACACAGCCAGGACAGCGGCGACATGACAGAGAGGAGGGTTGCTGGGGACGACAGTTCGGTGGCCAGGTGACGGACACCGATATTATTCGTGTCGGAGCCTGCGTTCCATCACCCTGGCCCGCGCTCCCTGCTCGCTCTCCTTCGCCCTTTCTCCTGCCGCTCTAGGCAGACGCTGGCGTGGAGAGATTCCTGGGAGCCATCTTTCTCTCTTTCTCTCTCTCTCCCTCCTCCTCCTCTCTGAAGGGCTCCCTTACTGCTTGGCTATTATTGTCCCTTGTTCACCTCCTGCAGTCTGCACCGCATTCATCCCCCACTGCTCCTCCCTTTCTCTCCCCCCTCCACCCCTCCTGCTTCTCCTCATTCTCCCTCTCTCTCCTTCTGTCTCTCTCAGCCCACGCCCCACACCTCTTATGCTCCAACCCACTCTATTTCCGCATCCTATCTCTCTCCCTCTCTCTCCCTCTCCCTCTCTCCCTCTCCCTCTCTCTCTCTCCCTCTCTCTCTCTCTCTCTCTCCCTCTCTGGAAATGGCTTGTATTGATTCACTCTCAGAATGGTGAGAAGGTCAGGGGTTTGCTAATAAAGCTCAGGGACAAAGCACACACACACCACTTATTACCTCAACACAAGGTGTGTGTGTGTGTGTGTGTGTGTGTGTGTGTGTGTGTGTGTGTGTGTGTCTACTTTGTCCCTGAACTGGCACAAGCAGCTGATATCCACAGGCGTGCACGCATACACACATACACACAAACACTAAGTTACTAGGGTTGATTTAACATGCAAAAAATGTGTTTCAATAAGGGGTGGCCTCGTAATATAAAGTGACCCATAAACACACAATTAGCACTGCACATCAAGCTAAAGGAAATATGACAACTGTCATCTACACAAACACTCACACACAAAACAGTCTCCTTGGGCCATCCATCATGTCGCCCCCCCCCCCCCAACCAGGGTCAAGCTAAAGTTATTCACAATCACAGACCCTCCCCACATAAAATATTTCCCACACGGCTGTCACTGTTGACTGAGGTGACATTTTAAAATAAGTCCCCCTCACTTAGGCTGAGACATCAGGCCATGTTCTAAATAGAGAACAGTCATCTAGGTGCCAGAAGCCGACATACTGTAGAAGCTTGTATTCCCTAATTGTACTCCATATATAGAAATAATACATCTTGTGTATCTTGTGTGTGAGCACGTCATGCATGCGGGGTATGATCCAATTATATGAGCTGTCCAGTTTTGCAGATAATGTCTTTGATTATCGTAATGTATTTATGTTTTGAATATCAATTTGCCTCTTTATTGTTCTCTGCTAATCTGGCCAGTGTTGTAAATCGGCCTATGAGAACCTCATCTGACAGCACATTTGAGGCCTCTGATCATTGACTGGGGTTCAGGCGCTGACTCCAGGTCAGTGCTTATTAAGGGCAGAGCAGCAGACCTCATTAACCCAAGGCCAAGCCGAAGTGCGACTCTGGGGTGACACGGGGTCACAGTGTCAGCCAATCAGTTTAGCTTTGAGGCATACATTATATATCATTTAAAAAATAAATATA